>JAPYZI010001954.1:0-27264 GCA_030523105.1 Ophioninae sp. A BG-2022a | reverse complement strand
TTTGTCACTGTGGTCGTTCGGTGATCGCGCGTACTCCTGTCGATCGTTCATTCCGAATTTTTCGTGCCAATTTCCTTTTGGCCAAACCAAAGCCCAACGTGAATGAATAAATTATTGAATAAACGTACAATTTCGTGTGCTCGCTTGCGTATACTCGTAATAAATAAATAAAGAATTCAACACAAATTCCTCGCGATCTTTTCAGTCAGGAGATTACTCGTTAATGACAAGAATCGTTGAATAGTAAACATTTTTTTGTTCACCAACTGTAAAATATCGTTCGGCTTGTAGAAAGCTCGAATATTTTCTTTTGGTTATTACACCAAATTTCGAATTACAAACACGTCCATTTTCCTTTTCCTAACGAAACAGTATTTCTACACAGATCAGTATTCGCATGGTCGACAAAGGCCGTATTTTCATCTATAATATAATTGACTAAAAAAATAAATCCAGTCCAAGCTCATTCTTCACCCTTGGTTTATTCTTCTCCTCATAGCGATGCGTGATACGTGAATCCTTCCTCACGCATTCTGGGAAAAAATCCATGTGAACGAACCAGCTCGATTATAGAAAATTACAACAAGAACAAAAAAAAAAGCCAACAATTTTCCGTTCTCATTTCACATAATTCATGATCTCCTGATCTTGACGACGTGGCCTTCATTCGCCTGATTGTGAGTATACTGCTCCGAGCTCAGTGAAAACTTTCCTCGCTTAAAATGCCTGACGTTGAAACACATACAAACGCACTCATATACGTTTCCTCCCTTTCCATCATTTGACAAGAAATATGGAGGCGTTATACGGTTCGTGCGTCAGTCTCGTCAATTTTCCAAATTCACTTTGTCCTGTCGTAGATTTATTATCCATACATTATACATATGATGCTATACACCAAGTATATATATACATAAAATAGTAATAACAATTTTCTGGAGAGTTCCCTTCGCGTTGCGCAACGAGGGCAAAGTTAGGTGGAGATAACGATAGAGAAAGAGAAAGAGAAAGAGAGAGAGAGAGAGTATCAAAATAAGCCACGAACACAGATAACTGTCCTCGTCCATCGTAAAATGCAAATCCTTGCAAGACACTCTGGAAGACCAGTTTGCATGTAGATTAGGCATAGGGAAAGAGAGAGTGAGAGAGAGGAAAAATCTCCCGAGCTTCCGTCCTTTGCTACTTCCGTTTTCCGAAGAGGGTGCAAGATACCGAGTCGGTACGTGTATATAGACATTTTTATGCCACGAGACTCATCCAGCGTATGAGGAAGAAGGTAGACGACAAAAAAAAAAAAGAACGGCAAATCTTTTATACAGACGTGTCGTAAACGTCGAGCGGCAGTAAAAGCGCACGAGAATTGTGCCAAATCGACTTAAGCATTTCTTTTTCTCTCTCCTCACTTCCTTCTTTTTGATTCACCCCTGTTTAATATTTCTTTTTGGTACTGTTTGCTTCGCGATGTGGATAATCAAAGAATTTTTACGTATTTAATGTAACATGGCTATTGTACGTTACAGGAACTGTAACTTCTCCATACGTCAACCGCAGCGGTGTACATTCAGCCGAAATGAAGTTTACACGGATTATACATCGTTATGATTCACGTAGGCACGAAATTAGCCCGACTGTGGATGTATGCGTGTACGTACCATTGTCGTGTCTCCGGTTGAACACACAGCGTATCGTTCCAAGTTTGCTTCCTCTGCGATAGACTCCTCGCTGGTTCCCCAGCCGATGAATTTTTAACTCGTCACCGAGCCAATTAGCCCACCGAGCCCTCAGGCCGAGCGTCGACTTTTCAGGCCATTCTCCAAAAACCAGGCTTCACGCGTTGGTTTTTTTTTTCCTTCTTCTTTTTCTTCTCTTCTCTTCTTCTCTTCCGCTTTTCTTCTTTCTTCTTTTCGCGTTGTACGGTACGGCACACCTCGTCCTCGAGAGGAGGCAACGGTGCACGTGAGCCGATGCTTATAACAGCGCGTGCCAGTTCTCTCGGAACAAAGCTAAGAAGCGATGGAGAGAATAAAATAAAGAGAGAGCAAGTGAGCAAGAGAGGGTTAGACAGGGGAATTCACCAAGCGGGGGAACAAGTAAGGGGGGGATAAGTGCCAAAGCCGCGTGACTTTCGCGACTCGGACAGCCACGAACGTCAAGTACGATACTTGACGTTTCTATCCAGTTTTTCTTTCGCCGTTTTCTTTCCTCAGCTTCAAACGTCGGAATTGGTGCACGTGCTTCTTTCGAGAAAACTCGAATTATCGATGAAAATGTATTTATTGAAATCTTCGCAAGAAATGTTGTAACAATCGTCAACATAAATTCGATTATTGTTATTGGTTTTTAATTATTTGTCGATTTTTTGACGCGTGCTATAAAAAAGGTTTTTTTTTTATATACTTGTTTTTTTATTGTTTTTTTATACATAAAGAAAATGTTCTTTACAATGTTCGTAAACTGGTTTTTACAAATCATAGTCTGGTTGATTTACTTTTCTGGACGAACAATGTTTTCCGAGCCTTCTGAGAAATCATTTTGACCCGCTATTAAAAAGAAGAAAAGTTGAACCTAGTGAAAACTCGTTTTTAACTTACAATCCGTTTCGTCTAGGAAAAACTAGTTTCTCCGAATTTTACCTTTTTAGGGAATACCGCTGTTTCTTAATTTTTTCTTATTAGGAAAAACTACTCTTTCTTAATTTTTTCCGATTTGGTAAAACTACTCTGGCCTGCTTTTTTTCTGGGTGGGAAAATCATATTCTTCTCTGAAGAATAATTTGATTTACCCATAGCAATTTTGAATGCCATTTAAAACGAGTTAAATAATAATAATAATAATAATAATAATTATTATTATTAAAAAACGAATTAAATAAATAATAAATAAAAAATAACTCAATTTAACAGTTCGAACAGATCCTGAATGATCGTTGGTAGGTTTTGATTGAATACATGGACACAATCAATGATGTCGATGAAGCAAACAAAATTCAGTTTGGGTTTTTATTAAAACTAGATTTTCCTGATAAGAAAAACTTCAATTATCATTCAAACCTAAATTCCAGTTTTACTTACGTTAGGAAAACGTGATGTTGAAGTTCCCATCATTGGACTGCATCGACGTTTTCCTTCGTTCTTAAATTTCATTTATTCTCATCATTACCCGAAACAATTTTCTTTCAAATTACACATTGAGGTTGTTTGAATTTCTGGCAAAGATCGTAGAAGCGTTTCAGCGATTTTGGTATTTATCTTGACTGCGCAAAAAAGTTGATGGATGAGCAAACAAAAATTGATTTTCGTTGCATTTTCAACAATACGAACTTTAAATTCGTAGAATAAAAATAAAGTGGTCGAGGTTATATGCACGCCCCGAATTGTGCGCGCATTTACAGATAAAACTGTTCGATATGCAAACGTGAATTTAACGACTACGTCGAATACTGCACGAAGTAACATATCGATTCCGAGTCAATCGAACTTATCGACATTGAATAAACCTCGTCAGCGATATACAAGGTTTGATAAAAAATAAAGTAACGTGACGTTTTTTTATTTTTCTCGAAAAATACCTACTTGTTTATTCATCAATATCTGTTTTGTCCCCTTCGAAGTAATCCTCAGATATAGGAGGATTACTCCTACGAAGTAATCCTCTTCAGATATAGGAAAAGCTTTACACTAAGGCCAACGCTTTTTCCAATCCTCGAAGCACCTCTGATATGCGCTTTTCGGTATGGTCTCGAGCTTTCTCAGCGATGCACTCTTTATCTCCTCAATCGTATCAAATCTCAGTCCTTACGCGGCTCTTTTCAGTTTTGAGAAGAGAAAAAACGTCGCAGGGGCCAAATCCGGTAATTACGGTGGCTGAGGCATGATTGCGGTGTTGTTTTTCGCCAAAACAAACACGAACAAGCAACGATGTGTGAGCAGGTGCAATGTCGTTTTCGATAGCAAACAAATCGCCAATCATACCAAAACACGTCCAACCTCAATATCCATCGGAAACAAACGAAACATACAAAATGGCTGATAATGTCAACATATGTTGGGGACATGTGGACTAACATAACAAAACAAAACAAAAAGTCGAAAATCGAATGTACTAGCCTCCGAAGTATGAAAAATAACTAGCCTCTGAAATATGAAAAATAACTAGCCTCCGACATATGAAAAATAACTAGCCTCTGAAATATAAATAATAATTAGCCTCGGACATATGAAAAATAACTAGCCTCCGAAAAATAAAAAATAACTAGCCGCCGAAATATGAAAAATAACTAGCCGCCGAAATATGAAAAATAACTAGCCTCCGAAATATGAAAAATAAATTTACTTTTTGAAAAAAAAACATCGTATTGTTTGCCTTCTCGAAACGTTAATATTGATCGACGGAACTATAAACTTATTTTCCCGTTTAGGTTAATGGCAATTCGGTATGCAATGAAGTTGCACTTTATACGTGAGTGACATTGACGTTCATCGACCATAAGAGGCCCCCGCCCTCCCATTGCCCTCCACGTGCCGAATCTATATATTATTTACATTCGTTATGTTCCGGTGAACGCGGCTATGTTCGACAACGATTCCCGTTCCATTAACCTATTTGCGTATTTTCCACTTCGCGCCGCGTTCTAGTTCGATCAAAACTACCGAAACAATTCGAACGCCTGTGACACTCCAAAAAGCACGTTCGTAACGAACGGCGAGCGAGAGTCAGACAGAGAGAGATATATATATCGATCCGTTAATTGAACGTGAAATCGAGTTGACGCTCGCGAAAACCATAATAAATTCATTTCATTTAATATCACCTGTACGAGCGCTGCGTATGAAGGATTAATATTTCAATTAATTAATACATTGATTTAATTGATGATGGGCGTTCGTGATGAAGAGTATACTGAATAATTGTTGCTTTTGATTGCAGAAGCAATTTTCCTGTCGACCAATATTTTAATAGGTTGTCATCCAGCACTCTTGCGTTACGTCGGAGTATCCTACGGTCGGATACGATGAACGTTAGTTTTTCTTTATTTTACTAATGACCTTTTGTTAATTTGTGGAATATTCGTACAATATATATTGAAATAGAATAAGATGCCAATTATTTTGGATTAAAATGAAAATAGACAATTTTAAAAACGTATTTCATTTAAACTATGCAAATTTCAACTCTGTTAATTTTGAAGAGTATTTCGTGCCGTTTTTTTTTTTTAATTGTTATCGCTTCGTTTCAGTTCTCACTTTATTTTTCGATATTATCCGGAGTGATAATTTTATCACGTGCACTCTATAAAGTTTTTTTGAAGCGAAATGTTACGCATCTTCGGAATTCTTTCTTTCCAATATTTGAAATCAATAAAATTCTTTTATCGAAATATTTCAAATCTGCAAAGTTGTTTCGTTGAAATTGAATAAATTCATCGATTTATAATAAATTTCTAATCGCTTATTTCCTGCTTTTCACCGATCGATATATTTTTGAAGAAAATCGTGAATTTTATAATTTCCGATCCAAAGATTTCCTAAAACAGATCCATCTTACGAATTGAATTATGATTGAATTGCTGTTAGCTTTTCTGTAGGAATTGGATAAACGAATCTCTATTACGTTGCTCCGTTGTTAATAGTTTGATGATTTTTTCTTGCTTTATTCGTAAATTTGTAAATTTGCATTTATTCGTAAATTTGTATCGAAGCTTCTCTTTTTCGAGAACCGGATATCAGTGTAAGGACAAAGGTTCAATAATCCGGCGTCTTCGATCGTAAACGACGGTTTTTTTATTTCCTTCGTAGTGTAAGCGATCCGTCCATTTGTTGGACGTAAATCGTCAGCGAATATCGATTCAATTGATAGTTGAAGGAAAACGTTGTGTACGCTTATTAGTAACATTTGTGTATCGATCTCTCATTCCCTCGAGCTAGTTCAACGTCCCATACGATTTGGATAACGATTCCTTCATTCATGCTCCAATTTTCTTCCTGCTTTTTATTTGTCGTTTATTCTCTCCAACAAATTGTCCCGAAAATACGTTTGTTATTGGGGAAAGTCGTATCGATAATTTGCGGCAAAGTTATTCCGTCAGCGGTCGGTTAGCGGAAGTTTATTTGAACCAATCGATTGACAATACGTTTTTCCACTCGGCCACTCGTGATTTTGCTGCACTCGTACCGAAATCAGCTAAAAGTGGATTTGCATCACGTTGCGTCGTTTTACTTCCCGTTTCATTACCGTTAATCCGTTATCCACGTTTTCGAAGTTTAATACGATTCCGGTGTTCACGTTTCAACTGTTCATCAAATCGCTTAATTATTCTTACCTTAGGGTTGTAGCTTTTTAATGTCGTTACTCAGCCAACTTCCCGTATTTCTTTTTTTTATTTATTTTGTTTTATGTCGCTCTCGGTGTACACCCTTGCGGGCTTTTACGAGCTCGTTCCTTTCACGTTTTACCCCACGTTTGTCACTTTACTATTTAGTGTACCCCGGGGATCTCAGCCGAGTGTTTACTTCCAGTCCTGTTTTCCCCATGCACCTTTGTATCGCGTTGACACAAAAGGCCACAGGGAAACTACGTAAAACCGGATACGATGTTGAACCCAGTATTCCGATCAGTTTCCCTTCGTGATCGTCATTGGAACTCCGTTTATCTTCATCCGAGCGGAAATTGAATAAGAGCGATCCAGTCCATCTAGAATTTCCGTGATTTTATTAGAGCCCTAACCAGGCTTCACGTACGCCATCAAAATCATTTGAGGCGGAATAATGAGAGGCTTGAAGGTTACCTGAAAAATCCTTCATGAATTACGTTGAAATTTGCATCGTTGGAATTCAACGATTATTTTTTTGTTGCCTCATTCTTTTCACTAAGTAAATAATTTTTTTTCTTATTGCGGATACAAACGTCTGATTAAAAAATCGTCAAGGATTCTAGCTCTCCTCGCAATCAATATCGGTAAAAATGATATTGTAGGGATTACGAAAAAAATATTATCATTGCTTTCCAACCATGCAATCTTCTACTCCATGCTTCATGGAAACCATAGTTTCCCCGGAAGTTCTAGTCCATGCCCAAACTTAGATTTACCGTGGCTACAAATAAGGGATTTTAATCGTTTACCCGAGGCTTTTCTGGAAAGCCTCAAATAAGCTACTTTCTTATCAGGGAAACCTTAAATCAGTCGTTTCCTTATTAGAGAATGCTCGAGTAAGCCTTTAAAAATCTTAATTTTTATTAGGGACATCGTGTCAATCATCCGCAATCGGTAATTATTCAAATTCCAAAAAAAGTTAAGTAAATGATATCTTCAACTTTCATCGCGGTAGTTTTCCGACGTGGACGTCCTTTTGGACTGACAAAACGGTGAATTCGTTCAAAAGGCGCTTTCTGCGCTTGAAACTGGGAAGAAAGGATGCTGGCGGGTGTACAGGTTATGTGTAGCAATAAAAGTTCGTATACCTACTCTTGTGAAAACATACATGCACGGTTGCAGTATAAAATGCTATTTAAAGAGGTAAAAGATAAAGAGGGAAGGAGGGCCGTCTGGTTTCGTTGGCTCGAAAGGATCGCTGCGCAGACGTCATTTCTGTTATCTTCATTGCAAACTCCCTCCCCCTTTATCCACGTTTTTATTTATCTCTTTATCTTTGGAGTTCCATTTTTATCCGTACTCTTTTCTATCGCTCTTGTTCTTTTTATTTCTTCCTCACACTTCCACTTCCTTTCTGTTTTGTTCAAGCCCTCCTCCACCCCCCAACCTCTTCCAACGATTTTTTGCCTTTTCCTGCCTTTTTTCCTTTTTCGTCTCTTTTCCTTTTCTCTCTTTCTACTCGCTTCCTCCTTCTTACCTCTGGCTTTCTCTTTTTTCGCTTTTCTCCTCTTTTTCTGGAAGGCTTTTTTCTCGCTGGCCAAGCCTGACACGCACCGGATACGAATGTTACCGAGCAGGCTCGTCACAGGCTTCCTCGAGCGTCTGCGTAATTGAAATCGAAGCCCGACGTCTCGAAGAACCCATCACGTATACTCGTAAATACGAACTGGTCTTCGATCGCCAGATTGAAAGCTACAGTCCCGGCTGACTTCCTCGTGAAAGAGAATAGCGCCACTTTGGCGCGGTCGCGACTGGCTCCGAAACTTATCACGCACGAAGAACCGGGCTTATCGATAATTGTTTCACGAATCAATTGTTGCGGAGAGACAAATGCAGAGGGAGGAAAGCGATAAGGCGTTATGGGAAGATTTGGGTTAAAGCTTGCATCGTTGGAGTGCAACGAATTGATTTTACTTATTTCGAATTTCTTTTGGCTTTTATTAATATTTGTTCGTTAAATACTTAATTACTGAGTCAATAATTCAAAAAAAATTTATTAATTATTATTCGATAAAAAAAAACTTCCTCAAATCAAAGAATTCTTCGAATTTCACCAAATATTTTGACGATTTATTAACATTCATCGAATAATACCTCAACAACAACGTCCTACAAAGAAAAACGTAACGGACTTTCCTCTCCTTTTTCTCGGACGTGTATTTTCATTTTTCATGAAGAAAAAACGATTTCGATGAAATACTTTTAACGGTTTATAGCAGCGCGAGCTGTACGGGGAACGAAAAAGAATACTCGCGATGTTTTCCGACCCGTAGAAGGTAATTTAGAGAGCACGGGTTCGTAGATATAAAGAGATGTTATACGGTGAAAGAAAAGAAAATTGAGACGAAAAAATAGGGCAACCGAACCCTCGGCAACCTCAAAATTCTGGAAGCTCCGTAACGATTCGCAGACTCAAATTCCTTTTCATTCTTTTCCCTTCGCGCTTTATCTCGCTCTTCACTGGTGTTGTTTCACCTCCCTTTTTGGATCATTTTGAAGCCTCCGGAGATCAAACCAATCACTTCGCGGGATAACCCTGAATTTTCATTCCCTCATAGGGAACTTTCCGTTCCAGTCATGCACCCGTAACGCAGATAAAAGTTTTCTAAATAAGTACCCGCGTGTGGAAACTTCCATCAACTACCTCCGCTTATTTGAGGTTTCTTCGATCTATTTCAACAAACATTAAGCAAACAATCTGGTTGTTAAATTCATCGTTTCTTCATTTTTCTTCGTCGAAGATCACGCGCTGTTTTTGTAACGAAGTTTAACGAGGTTTTTTCAAACGATTAATGAAGATTAATTGACGATTTGAAATTTGTATTTTGAAAAATACAAATTGCGTTGAAAAATGTAAATTTTAGAAAAATACGATTTTTTAATAAAAAATTTGGTAAATATTCGGAAGTGCAACTCCCGCTAAAAAACGGGAAACCAAACAAACGAACCCAAACAAACACAAAAAGTCGTCTCGATTCTGACAGGAGTTACACTTCCGAATATTTACCAAAAATTTAATAAATGCAATTGGATAGTTAAAAAAAAATCGTAAAATACAATTATAGGAAAAAAAGAACTTTCTTTTTCTAACTATTCAATTGCGTTTATAATTTCTTATAAATCCACTTGAATTATTTTAAAAAAGTTGGTTTTTTATATTTGATTGCAATTTGGTAAAATGGATATTTTTACGTGACAGAAAATAGACATTTTTAAACTTTTTAATTGTTGACTTCATTATATTTTGCCTTAAATTGAAAACTTTTCCACATATCCATACCAATTTGCTTGGCATAATTGATTTTTTATACGAAGAGTATTCCATAATCGTGTACATATATACTTACACATATAAATACACGTTTACGTCTAGTCTATACTTCATCGATGGTTTACACCAACATGCAAATAATTCGATATCGGAGAGTTCTTTCTACCTCTCATCTCCTCGAGTGTCTGATAATCTGACTGCTTTGTCTCGGGTGCATCGATTGTCCTATTATATTCTTTCGCATCCCCGGGATCTTCATAGCTATCGAAAATTTGAGCCGCGTTTCTCCGCCAACGATGTTTTTCCTTTGTCATTTTTTCAATTTAATTTCCGTTCAACGAGAATTCCATAAAAATCGTATTTCCAGTTTTCGCGTGTGCGTTCACAGCCCCACTCGTTAGCGAGCACAAAGTGAAGCAAGGTGAAGCTCGCGAGGTAAAAAATTTGAAAAAATGAAAACAAAAAGACATTGAGTGGAAAGAAGAGACCTGTGCCGGAGAAGGAACGTTATGGCGAGCTAATGAGAAGAAAAAACAAAATAAAATATCATTTTACGACACGACTGAAAAATCGTTTTGGCTAGGGAGTATGCTCATTGAATAAGTTCTCGCTGTTTTCCAAACGATATTTTTCAAAAGCGATACCATAACTGCGTGCTTGTAGATTAAGGGCATGAAGCCTCCGCTCACTTCGAAATTTTGAAACCACTATTCTCTGAAACGGCTGAACCGATCGGTACGAAATTTGTTGTGTGCCTTCAGGGCGATGGCACCGAGGGTCCCTCGGTCGCCATTTTTGATGAAAATGTTTCATTCTCGAGAAATTGCGGTTTAAAATGTTTCGACTATTTCTCTCGCACTCGTGCATCACGTGGTAATGCTCGTCATGCCCATAAAGAAGTAACTAACATTTTATAGAGAATTTCCACGACCAATTTTGAATAGCTATCTATGTCGTTTCGCAAGAGTGTAAACAACTTTTTGTCAACGTAATTAAATTAATCCTAAATGTGCCAAATTTTGTGCCAAAAAGAGAGGATTTACGAAGAATTTTTCCGCACCAATTTATTTGCAAAAAAAAAAAACGGTAGCTGAAGTGCGCGGAATTCTTGTTGAAACTTACAGCGAGCAAACGCTGTCGGAAACTCAGTAAAACCTTTATAGCTGAATAGTTTGTGCGCAAGTCAGTACGGTGCTGTGCGGACGCCCACCTGAGTATTGGCACAAGGCCAACGATCCTTGACTCGGGAAATCAACGGAATCGCTCACCAATCACTCATCCACCGTAGGCGGTTTCTCATTACTTTCATTCCTTATTTTCTTATTGCTTATTATCTTCTATTATTATGACGTTGAAGTTTCCATCGTTGGAACGCAACGAAAATGTTTCTCTTTTATTCTACGATTTCTTTTTTGCAGATTCCACGTAAGGGCATAGTGAAAACATTTTTTATCAAATTCATATATTCAGCGATTTACAAAAAGATTTGCGATCTTGAAACAATTTTCTATTTTAATAAAAAATAAGAAATTTTTTAAAAGTTTGTTGCGTTTCATCGATGCATACTGCAACGAAACTTCATTACTATTGATAATAAAATATAAACTCATAAATTAATTTATATTCGATTAATTACTATTAATTATATTAATTATTTATTATATTAACAAATTAATATAATTCATAAAATGATTGATAATTATATAAATTTGATTTATAGTAATACCGTTCGATTAATTGAATAATATTAAATTCTGACATTAATATCAATATCACTATTATTTTTTATTACTTTTGAGTATGATTTATAATGAATACTTAATATTTATATAATAAATGTTATAAATAATATTATCCTTATAATTTCGTATTAATTTTTGTGCATTCCTATATATGTATCATGCTATACGTGTTTTCAGTACTTTTCCCCATAAGCCAGTATGCATAATGCATCGACGAATCAGTCAAGCAAATCCACTACCGTCTCGTCGATTTCTTCGTTTCATTACGCGCGTCTTTTTTTTTTCTTTCATTTAACATTGCGGTTCTCGCGGTTTATCGCTGTACGCAAGGTAGAAGCTTTGCTCGTTCCATTAGCCTTGGTTTACTTTTGTACTGCGATGTTCTTGAAATTCTATTATTGTCGCGAATTACGAAGAAACGTGAATATTTCTGAAATAATAAATTTAGACTTGCCTCTTTTTCTATTACTTTAGTTGGTCGTAAACATGAGCGGAGTACTCGCCACTGTTGTCCATCGAATCGATACCGATGCAACATCCTAATATAACAATATATAATATATCTAACTTCTGCGAAGCGAGCACGAACGAGTTACGTTTTTGCTATTTGAATTGTTCAAAGAGAACTTTCATACTGTGTATATCGGCGAAATAAGTGATACCAATCGTGTGTATCCCTGTTTTATCTTTTTTTACTATTACTCGGATTCACCGAAGTATTTCTAAGCTTCGTCCAACTTCGGTCACCCATTTTTATGTCTATATATATATATATATATATATATATATACTTATATACTTACGTAGTACGTATACATACTTTTATGTAGGTACCGATATACATGTATATAAAAGCAGGTATACGTACATATATACTGCAGGGGATTTCGCGGCGTCTCGTCGTCTCGAATCGATCAAATCTGCTGCACGAATACACGCGGAAAACGCGATATTTTCCTTTGCCGAGTTTCTCTGTACTTTTTCGTAAGCCTGGTAGTAACACCGACTGCTTCGTAAATTTTTTTTTTGTTCCATGAAAAACACTTTGAAAACAACATTCGAACGTCACTCATTCGTCAAAAAGGCATTCGCTCGTTCGTGAATGTATTTTTCTTTTCTGTTTGCGCGAGTGCGAGAAGAGAAAATATTCGTGCATTTACCTGAACGAATTTCACCTTTGTGAATTTTATTCCCGGGGTGTTTGGGACGTTAAAAGTTTTATGGGGGAGGAGAAGGAAGAATCGGTAACATAATTCGTCCTTGGAGATAACCGAAAGGATTGGACGGCCATTTTCATTGGCTCTTTCGTTTTGGTTATTGCCAATCTTCTCTCTTTGAATTTCTCTTTCGTTTGTTCTTGTTTCTTTACGCTCTTGTTCTCGTTTTCATCCGTGTAAATATCGTTTTATCATAATACTTAACCGCCAGTCATTTTCGAAAAGGCTTCTCGCCTCGTTTCTAAAAAAAATAACCCTTCGAATAATTCACGCAATTTATTACTTCTCGTTATGAAATAAAACACGTTTTTGTTCGTTTCTTTCGAATTCGCGAAAAAAGAATGTTCGGTATGTGGGAGAAACGAAGGCGGGAAACGTAGGACGCTCGTAGGAATGGGGAGTCAACTTTTCCGTTTAGATAAGACGTTAATTCGGTGATACCGTCTAGCCAGTGTGTTATACGAGTGACTGCGATTTTCTTATTCCCTCGTGTCTCCCTCGACGCCTACGAATGACCAATTTCCAACTTTTGCTCTTCGTGTGAGCAAAAAATTCCTTCCAGTTCTCCCGACCGATCTTGAATCGTTTTTTTTTCCACCCTCTTTTCCCTCCTCTCCGTTAACGTTTTTTCCTATATTTTCTACGAGATGTTTCATCGTCTGGCCTACGCTCTTGGAACAGTCAATTATCGATGATGAAAATTACGAGGATTCGGATCAGTGACGGAAGAAATGGAATACCACCTTTGCTGCTATTCTCCTAATTTTTTTCGACACTTATCAGACATTTATCAGCAAGAGACTCGTTCCATTTTTGCAGCCAGCAAAAATGGATCGAATTGATTAAAACGTTTCTTTTACCTGAAAATCGACGATTGTGGTTTTTCGGGTTGTCAGAGAAAAAAGTTCACTGGAAAAATCCATTTTACAAATTTGGTATTTCTGGTGTCACGTTCCCGGATATTATAAGAGCGATACTATCCCGATCGTATATATTCGCGTTTCTTATATCGGGAAACCGGAAGTCTGATATTAATGGTTCAGGACGAAGGGGACAACGGATTAGCTTTTTCCACGGCTTGGAAAAGTCATTCAAGAGAAAAGGGAGAACAAGACGTCCATCCATCTTATTTTTTGCTAGAAAAAAAATTTAACAAAAAATGAACGAATTAATAGCAACCTATAAGCTCTCAGGTTAGTCACGAGAAACGAGAATTCACGCTCACGAATCCTCGTTACCACTTGGAATTTACGGAACATCGTCACCCACAAAAAATAAAATAAAATTGTTTTATCTCGATGCGTTCTCATATTAATATGTGCAAAATTACATGTGCAAATTTATATTGTTTAACAAACTACGAACCGATTCGTTATCAGTCAAGTTTTTTACACAATATTACGGTTACGTGCGCGTTTGAAACTCTCTACCGAATGGGACAGCCCTCGAAAGGTTTCGAGTGATACATGGTATACGAACCTTTTTTTTTATTGCCTTCGTTCTGCCCCAACCGATACAGAACTCTAGAGCCCCGGATGCCTAACCTTCACTTTCGATAAATGCGATTTTCCGGCTCCGTCCGATATACGTCAGACCCTTCGTCGAGAATGTCCGCGAGATTGAAAAAATGGTGTCTGGAGTTAAAGAAATTTCGCGTCCTTAGCTGCCGACGAAATAAAACGTTGCTCGGTTATTGGTTTAAGAAAAGTAGACAAATTTATCAACGGTTAATACAAATAAAAATGAATATCGAATAATCGAGGATACTGTTCGTCGTAACGAAGCGCAATAACGGAAGCAATTATTTTTCAACTGGCACAAAGCTTCTTTGACGTACAAACATTAATGTAATGAATAACGTGAAGCACGAAGTGAGAGACGATGGATATCGATCGTACTGATTTCACGATGCGAGTCGTTTCTTCCACGTTCCAGGGAATTCAGAAAGCAATAACGGATCGCCGTTCCAACAAAACAACGAAACGAAGATACGAGATTAAAGAAGCGAACGATAGGCATGCATTTATTCCATTTTCGTAAAAACGTGCATTCGAGCTAGTGACGAAGATTCTCTCCTTAATCGGATATTCGACTGACTGATATTTCCGGTTCTCCGGTACCCTGCCAACCAACGGAGGAGACCCAAGAGTGCGTTGAAATCAGTGACGTCCTCTAAGATTGTACAGCACCAGCGTAGATCTAACGACAAATGCTCACCTGACGCGAGCTTACACGAACGAACATGAATATTCATGTGTCGCCTCAAGCGCAGTGACAGGCTTCTCTTTCGCACAACTCTGAACGCTTCAACCGTGAATGTCCCAAAGGTGGATAACATTCATGGGAATCCTTCAACGTCAAATTATATATACAATTTTTATTGGACATTCAGAATTCTTTTTTTTCGTCCATTTATCGGTGAGGGTTTTGTCTGGATCAATACTTGGGTTGGTGACTGATAGCATCACTGAATTATCAGCGATTGTAAAGTTTGCATCGCTGGAACGCGACAAAAGTTTGAAAAATTATCTTTTTTTTTTTCACGAATTCCACATACGAAAATTATTACTTTTATTCGAATCATCACCGGAAGTCCAAAGCTCAAATTTGTAAGCTCAGTTTTTTTGATAACACTGAGTTGCCAACGATGTTGAATTTTTCGTTGCTGGAAAGTGATACAATTTTGAGAAACGCACTTTTTTGTCGAATTCCTGAGACGAAAATTATTCTACCGTTTTTTTAGGATCCTCACCGGAAAGCACAAATCTGCAAGCTGAGTTTTTAGTTAATTAAAAAAAATAAGAAATTAGAGAAAATAGTAGAAAACTAATATTCGTTGGATTCCAACGGTGCAAACTTCGACTGCATAGTTTACGATGAAAACGGAGGCAAAACTCGATCGAATATAAGTGTCCGAATGGATACAGGTTTTTCACAGTTACCCCGTGCCCACGTGGGAATACTGCAGAGTGAAGAGAATAATGGCTTTGGGCAATACTTCGCAGGGTTCTCCTGGGCACTGGAGACACGTGAAACGACGAGGGACTGTCCTTTCCATTTAACTCGTGAAATATGTCGGCTGTACCTACCAATCGAAGTGAGAAAATAGGAAATACCATTCCTTGAATATATTCTATGGTACAATAAAACAAAAGGATTGTACTTTTTTAAAATGCGATTTCTCAATGATGAAATATTTTTATTGTAAATTAAAAGCATCGATCTCTGCGTCTGGGAATTTTACGGGGAAAGATACTCGATTTTTCACTGAAAACTTAACCGCCGATAAGAACACTCATTTGTGAGGTTATGTGAACTTTTGGTTCTATGTCGCTTGATCACAAGAGAAAAAATCACGAACAAAATATCGCCGGGTAGCCCAGAAACAAACAACCCAAACGAAATTGCAAATACGCACAAACACACCCAAACAATTATGTTTTGGTGTGTAATATTACGTCATGCTACCGAACTTTTCGTATGTCTTGAATCGTGTCCTTATCAATTCCACGCTGTTTAAATCGTAGCAAATGATTGCATTCTTAAAAACAAAAAGAATCTCTTCCATTTTTTCCTTTTCCATTGTTATTGATTTTTAAATTACGCTTTTGATAAAGCTCGATTTTTGGTGACGTAAAAAATGAATTTTGAACTTTGATTGACTAAGAAATAATCATCAAATGCCAAGAATCAAATAACCTTTTTTTTTTATTCAAGAATGCCGCTGATAATTCGTCTTGAATATTCAGTGAAATATCGTCCCCGCAAGGAAGCTGCAATCTTTCGGTATCTCTCGGCCATTCTTCGCTCCTCTTTCCTGACATTAATCTTCCTTCTTTTTCCATCTCTCTCTTTTTTTACCGCAAGTTTCCCTCAAGTTCGTCGACTCTTCGCACGTGTCGCATATATACAGTCACGCAGGGAAAGTTGGCAAACTAACGGAAATGGGGAATAAAATGGGATTCTCACGGTTTGCCGCAATTGCTCAGCATCCTTTTTTTTTCATACCAGCCTTCGATCGAAATCGTGCCAACTGTAATGCTGTAACGATTATAAATAATTGTTTTTTTTTCTGACGATTCTTTCGATGCCATAGATTTTCTATTAACATTATACCGCATCTTTTTCCATTATAGATATTGTGATGGTGAACTTTTATCAATTCGTCAATATTTTCAAGACTATCCTTTATTTTTCGTACAATTTGTTTCGAAACTAAAAAAAAATCAATTAATTTCGGTTATGGCGGAAGCATTGCTCAAATAATGAGCGATGTTAAATTTTCTTTCGCGTTTTTTCTTCTTTGATATTTTTTCGTCGTTTATTTCGATGCGATAATTAAAAAAAATGAATTAATTTTTTTTATGTACTAATGAAGATACGTAAAAATGTATTAATTTTTTAAAAATGTATTTTTATTTCGTTGCGATAATATTTTAAAAATGTATACCTGCTTTTTTATATTATCAATATTGCACCCGATTAGCCATCTCAAAAGTATATTTCAAGTCGTTTATATCCCCAAAGCAATTAAATGGTGATGTTTCGTCGATTTCTCAATATTTTCAAGATCAGCTTTGATGTTTTCGTATAGTTCGTTGCGAAAGTAAATACTATCAAATTAATTCGGGTTTTGAGGCTACTGTTGCTTAAATAATTGCCGATGTTATCGAGGCGAGCTTGAAGGACGTTGCCAGGTGAAGAGTCCGCCAGAAAGGACGAGATATCTTCGATATATAAAATCGGTAGGCACGCTCACACACATTTGTATGGGGATATATATGAATATGTACGATTATACATACGAGCGGGAACGGATCAGGAGAACGAAGGGATACTCTGCCCGCGCTGCCGAGCGATATGGTGGGGGGTAGATGGGGTCACGCGGATCCACCGCGAGCTCAGTCCCTTCTCGGTCCTCGCACTGTGTGCATCGTGACTTGAACCGGAGGAGGGTCGCGACGTTTTCCCTCCTCCCTACCCCGCGCGCCGAGTGCATCCTCGCGAAATCACGAAATAAAAACCGTTAAAAGCAATCACGTGATTATTGACGAAAATTTCGGGACGATAAAGATCATAACGTGAATTTAAATATACAGTGATTGAATTAATTGATAAAACCGATCTTCAACGATATATAGTCTCGTATTTCGATATTTATTCGTAACAAAAATAACGTACGCTAAGTTTCACGTATAGGGGTGTTTATACATATGTGTTTCCATTTATATGCAAATTATCCGCAATTCCACGTCAATTACTTTTTCCAATTATCGGGGAACTGTAGTAATTAAATTCGGATTTTAAAAAATAGAGGGTTATCTTATTATTGAAATTTCTCGAGGATTTGTTGGGATATTTGTTAACGGTGGAAAAAAGGGAATATCTAGTATCGATAAGCTCTAGAAATATTTATCGAGTGAAGAAAGAATGACCCGCCGTGAAAAGTGCTCGTGTTCTGTTTTTGTTTATCCGAGACTCGACATCGTACCACAACTGCTTGCACCGGGGATCAAGGCCGTTGGCTACATTGCTTTTGAAATATGATTTAATAGACCGTAATATATGTATACATGGATTTCATGGGTACATGCATATATTTGCATGTTTATATTCGTATGCACGTTCGGAGAAATGACATTTACTGTTATGAAATTTTAAATTCATTGTTGATTCAGAATTTTCATTCGCTTCAGAAAATTGGATTATTTTTTAACTGACATTGAATTATTTATGTTTTGTTGTTGGTATATTTAGTATATTATATAAAATTTCGAATTTGAAAAGGTGTTTGATTTAGTAAATGAAATTTAATTTTTGTAAAGATAATCAATAGAATTTTATTTCGGCAAATTAAATAAGTAGAATTTCATTGTAGAAAATTAACTAAATTTTATTTCAGTAAATTTAGCGCGATCGTTAATCACCGGTGCAAAATGTGATGCCCTGAAAACTTGTGTTGGTTAATTCAGTACAAACGTACGTTAAATTAGATTTTTAACGAATGTCCGATTATAAGAAAAAAAAAAAGTAACACAGCAGTGGATCGGGTGACGTTCAGAACTGTACAGTATTTAAGAAGGACACACTCGTGAATTAAATACGTGAATTTTACGATAATCGTTACGACAATAAGAACACTGAAAGGACAAGAATAAAAACGCTTCGAGTTTTTTCGAAAAATGAACCGCCACCTCGGTGGACCGGTAAGAGTGGCCGAGTCAAAAAGATCGCGGGTTCTTTTACGTTTCGAGGAGACTTTCGCGTTACGTTGCCAACATCGTAAAAGGGAATAAGAAGGGCTGACCTGAGGACAGGAGGATTATGTGACCGAGTTGATTAACACCCTCGGGGGAATTGAGATTCGATAGTGCAAAAAAGAGGGCGAGCCGGAGTAACTATGCCAGATCGACTTTTCATCAAGGCTGCAAACAACGTTGCCTCCCGTAATGAAAACATCGATGAATCATCGAAGAAAGTTGATTGAAGAGTAAAACTATCGTACCATGACTCCGAAGACCTGAAACAACAATTTTTCAAACTATTCAAATTATAGTATAAACAGAAAAATAGTGAAAATAGAAAAAAACTCATTTTTGAGTATTCAACTTTGGCACTAATTTTTATAAATCGAAATAAGAAGAAGAACGAACGTTTGGAAATAGAGAACGGCTTCGATGAAGAATTCTGCTGGGATTTTGAAAATCGGAGTTGCGAGTACAATATAATCTCCGATTATTCGAAATACGAATCGATATTGAAAGAATTTGCATTTTTCGTGAAAATTCTAAACGATAGAGCGCACGAAAATTTCAAGAATCTTGTTGTTTAACAAACATTGTAAATCTACGTAGAATCGATCACACAGCGGACCAACGTTTTTCCGTAGAACGTTAAACTATCGTTTATTTTTTGCTCTTTACACCGGAAGACCAATTTTAGTGGATATCGATGAACAACGATAAAAAAAAATAAACAATTGCAATTTGTTCCGGCCAACAAACATGAGAAAATAGGAAATTCCAGAATATTGAAAATCCGAAAAATCCAATTTTGAAGGAAGATTTAAAAAAAAAAGTAGCGCGTACCGACCAATTTACCGACCATTATACAACAAAACTTTTTCCAAATATTTCGAACGAGCCTTTTCTTAAAACGTGACTTTTTTTTCGACACGTTACTTCGACCTACAAAAGAAAGCACCGTCTACTTTTAAGAACAAGCTGGCAAAAAGGGAAGAAGGAAAATAGCAAATGTGGACGTGGAAAAAGTGAGGAAAAATAATGGGAATACGAACGGGAGGAGAGGAAACTCTCATTTATTTACAACGAGAGCATCATAAATTCGCGGGTAAAATAAATTTACGAACCAAATCCTCCGGACGGTATATTCTTTGAACCAAAGCTCGGAAGGCTAATGGAAATGAATAAGCAAGTTGTTCGTTTCAACTGGAAGTAATCTTCGTTAGTGCTTTAAAAAAAACAACAACAAAAAATATTACATATCTCAAAGGAATCAACTGGACCAAACAACAAGCGAAATCTATGATCCGGATTAAAATAAATAATAAAACAACAGTGGAGGAACGAGGGGCCCAAAAATTTGACATTCTTCTTTCGGTTAATTCGAGAGAGTGAGAGCCTCAAATACACACAAGAACGCAGCATAAATCTTCGAAAAGAAGATTACTGATATCACTTCATCATCGTCGTTACCGCTGCTATTAAAATTCATACCTGATCGTGAAGACTGAATCGAGAATCCGAGCAACATGATGGATTGGGGGATCAGACGTAAGCTACTTAAAATTTATTTATTTTTTACTATCGGAAGTCTTTATCTGTTCAAGTTTAGCCGACAGACTCGTGCAACCACTTTTACAACTCTCTCTCCTTTCCTCAAAAGCTCGTTGAACTCTGGCAAACGACGATTTCCGGTTCGCCGACAATTTTTCTAGGAATTATGTGTTTTAATGGATTTCAGCATTGATATATGGCGTTACAAAAATTTTTGGGCTATTTCAGTCCCTTTGCGCAACCTGTATGTACGGCTGTACGGTTTCAGTCGCTTCACCCAAACTGCTTTGCATCAAAAACTACATTCTCAATTTTTTATTTATTTGCGACTCTAATTATTGAATTCATTTTTTAAATTTAATTTTGACTACTTGAAATAAAATGTAATTGGAAGCAACGGTAATTGCCCATTTGTGAGAAAATTCTGAGATCAAATTTATGTCTTTGAAGTTTCAATGTTTAATAACAAGAATAATTAGAAATGTATTACCTCAATTTCCAATGATAAAAATTATCAGAAATTCAATTTTCCATTTGAAATTATTACAAATTTATTACATACATTTTTAATAATAAACATTAGATATTCATCGTTTCAATTTTGGTTAACAAATTATAAGAAATTCGTTAGATAAATTTAAAATAAATTAATAAACAATTGAACAAAAAAATAGTTGTAGATCAACGATGCAGACCTCTTCACTCTTTAATTGCACACATTTCGTACATTCATCTTGAATTAGTTTTTTTTATAAAATCCAATTAAAAAACAAATTTCAACGGGAACGGAAAGATAAGTTTAGTGGTTCGATTATTTCACTCAGCATTAATTCAGAAACTCTCGAAATCACAAGGCAAGAAAGCTTCCCAATTACGTAGTTTTCCTTACGACGCGAAGTTACGAGGGAAATAGCTCGACGGTTGCAGAAACACGGAATTTCCTTTTCAGCAGAAGGAAGGAAATTCCTCTCAGAGTCGAATCAGCCATATTGCACGTTGCAAGCGTTATTATAGTATTACTAACGTGCACGCTCTACGGGAAATTACGAGAATTCCCTTTTCATAATTTTCACCCACGCAAATGATTCCCCACATTCCGGTAGCTATAGCGGTTCTTTTATCTTTTCACATACCCGTTCCGTTGAGGATATTGAAACTGCTTTTCCTCGTTTAAACGACAGACCAATGTCACCCGAAACGTTAAAGATTTTATTCAGCCCTGATGCATCTTTGTTCGAATATTAAATCTTCCGGTCGTCCCGTTTTGACTAAACATCGCTGCTAGTGAAAAGGAAAAAAAAACACCGAGAAGAGGGAGTGAAGAAAAGAGACCAGGTTCGAGATAACCCAGTACGAAGACCTGGCCGATTTATTTACGAGCCCGATCGATTTCTTTTGTTCACCGGACGATGACACGATGGGAAGATCCATCGAGAAGGGTTACGTGTCGAGAGCGAATCTCGTGAGAAAAAGAAAACTGCATCTAGCCCTGTCACGATATTGCTTCAACGAGAAATCTCTCAGCATTTCACATTCCATCGTAACGTTACTTTTTCCTCAAAATTGGCACGTTAGACATCCAAGCAAAAAATAAATTACAACATTTCTGATGAAATTAGCCCTCAAAATTCTTCACTATTTAAAAAAATATATAATTGACGGTCAAAATCACGACTTCAAAATTTGCTTAATTGAAACCGAACAGAAATCGATTATTCAAACTTCTTAATTTGAAAATTCATAATCCTGAAATTGTTCTCTTTTACGTTTTGTATATTGAATTCATAACGTCATTTAAAAAAAAAGTATTTTATGTACTTTTTCAAAAATCGTAGTAAACGATGAATTTCAATTGATGGCGATGTCCAATTTTGATTATTCCCATTTTTCGTCTTATATACGAATTTCTATTAGACATGTGTAATATTTCTAACTTTTTAAATATTTCATTTGTCGCTTATTTATAATATATCACTTATTTTGATGTACAATCCTATTATTCTAGTGGAAGAACATGCGCATTGCACACCGATTTTTTATTATAAGTCTTTGAACTTTTCGATGATTTCTTTACGTTTGATTGGGATCGCCTTATTGATTTAAATGGTCATTTTATAGCAATTATTAATAAATTATCATCGAGTGGGAAACGCGGGAATAAATTCGATATTCGCAATGTATCATCACAAGCACTTGGTCTGTATCGTAAAAGAATAATGGCAAACTTGTGGCTTGACGAGTATTTTCAATCAGGCAAAAAAGAATAACCAGACAGTCGGAATAACATTTTTCACTCGACAGAGATTTCGAGTAGTTAGGAAAAAATATGTTCCGATTAAAGTCCCTCGGGGGAGCCTTTCATCCCTTTAACTTTGCACATATACAGATAAAGAAAAAGGTCGGGGAACGCGTGTAATTTACCTGGGAGAGAATACATTTTCATAATAATTCAACCGCGATTTACGACAATGGGTTGGAGGAGAGGTTATCGTATTTACATAAGTCTTGTTCCCTATTCTATCCCTTTCTCTTTCCCTCTCTCTCTCTCTCTCTCTCTTTTACACTCAGCCTCCTCCCCAGTTTGTCTGGTTGAATCTGAATTGCGGGTAATTGCGTAACGAGATCTCCCTCTCTTCACACAACGGGCAGACGGTTAGACACAGAGCCACCATGGACAACGAGCTATCACAAAATGCAAATTATTGCGAATGCAATTTCAACGCTCGAAAAGCGCGAGTCTCTCAGCGAAATCTCTGTTATATGGTCCTCTGGTTAAACCGTAACAATGTGGCCACAGGATTCTCACGTGGGCTCTGCTTTTATTAATGCAACGATATGTTTGCAACTATACTCTGGAATTTTCGATTAGGCTCGTGACAAACGTGTATTCGTCCTTCGTGTTTATATTAATATATAAACATTTATTTATACATCTATTTATATTTTTAGAATAATTTTTTATTGATTATTATATATACAAGCATTTTTTTTAAATAATTATTGAATTTGTCAAATTTGTTTTCAATTTTTTAATTTTCTATTTATCATTTTTTATTTCATTATTTTATTTTTTATTTTTTATTTATGAACCATTTTTTAATAATTGTCGAATTTCTTAATTTTGTTCAATTTTTTATTTCTTATTTTTTATTCATGAACAATTTGTTAGTAATTGTTTTAATAATTGTATTCCAACCGAAAAATTAACCAAATTAATTAAACAATCCGTTTTATACATAATGTAGAAATATGTTGTTCGCAAACTTATTAATTCGATGTTAAAGAATTTACTTTTTTGAAATCGAAGTCGTTTTCATTTTCTATTATCCATTTGAGACTTCAGTATTTTTAGCCAATCTTTCCTATAACACTCCCATATCGCATTTTCACCAGGGCGAAGGGAAACTGTGAAAAAGCCCGAGTGCGGATTGGGGTGGCTTATCCTATCGAATTTTGGTTAGCTCACGATCGACAACTCGGTGAAATTGCCCTCCTGCCTGATACTCTGAAATCAGTGCTCGGCCGAGAACTCACCCATCGTAGTATCAGCCCAGGCAAATGCTGCTAGCATACACCACTTTCGAGTTTTCGATGTTTCCATGTATTTCAATATAATTGGTCATTATTAGTTTGTGCAATAACTTATAATTAAATATTTGAAAAAAATTGTTCGGCCCTCGCGATAATTCAATGGGATGGAGTTTCCAGCTTTCAACGTTTCGATACAACTTTCTAGTTTGAAATGTTGCCTCACGGACAAAAGAAAACTCATAATATAAATATATGCGCATGAAATGTTGTTTTTTGCACTTTGTTTCAAAACAAATAACAAACGAAGCAATTTTTATAAAAATTAAATTATTATTATTGTATTCGTTATACAGGAGTATTACAGAATAATGCAAAAATATATAGTATTATTATATAGAATAAGAAAATAATGAAATAATCAAATTAAATTATTAGAATTAGAATTGCAAAAAGAAAATTTAAAAACAAAAATGCAACACTAACCCTGCATTTTTGGCATGCAAAAAGTGCATTTCCCATTTTTATCTTCGAAATAGAATCTTATAATCGAGAAACGAGAGTCGTAACTGTCAAAAATGAATAATCAATAATTACATTAGCGAAATATGTCGTAATTACAAGAGTTCTTCGATCCAAAATTACCAACTTCATGTTGGTTATATTTTATTGTGTCCCACTATCGATAAACACACTTATATTAATATTTATTTAAAATGCATATTGTTTAAATATATTTTATTTACTTTCCACATTAATTTCAGGTTAAAAAAAGAATTCTCCAATGATAAACCGTAAGCCTAGTAACCTAATATAAAAAGTATATTTTCAACGATTCAACACGACATTGTCCACCGAAAAAAAAAATCTTTTTAATCGAGTCGCATAAAAATTCTATTGAAATTTATAAAAAAAAAACAATAAAATAAATATACGTAACCTAAATTGACTTTCTAATACGAAAAAAATGATCCAATGGCGATACAAAATTATGATTTGTCAATTACAAAAAAAGATGTAGCTAATTGAAACTCCGAGTATCGTCCAATCGAACTTCCGAGCTTTCATTAAATACATTTCCGGTTCCGCAAAGCGTAATCACGGTATTCGAAAAACAAGAACAAAATTGGACAAAAAGTTGGCCGGAGAGTTAGGGATAAAGCGGTTCATCCTATTCCAATTTGTCCAAATCCGGGATTTGGACAATTCTTTCTGATTTAAAGATATCCAAGTGTACATATAGACGCTCCCCGTGCGTCAGGTATTTCAGCACTGGTCGTTGTGACTTTTGGAGCCGGCTTTCCGCCTGCAATTAGCAGAGCTCCGGTACCCAATCATCCAACCAGGTTCGATCGGAAACCGATCCGAACCCGTTTTCGCTCGATCGACGAATCTACTCCTTTGTGCTTCCTGCTTCACTTCATCCTTCTCAAAGCTTGGCCGTTCGCCCAGATGGGTTCGCGGATCAATCGAATGTTTCCTCGTTTCCGAGCCGGACTTGATTCATTGTTCTATCATTCTTCACTTTATCCAATTTTATTCTCGAGACGGGAGGACTCTCCGAAAATCAATTTTTCAATATCAATTGAAACATTTGCATTATCTTATCATTATAAATACTTGTCCGAAAAATTCTTCAAGGTTTGCCAGTAAACATGTAAAATTTTGGGTCCATGTCACTTGATCACGCAACAAAATATCATACGACAAAAAATACGACAAACAAACCAAAACAATTATGTTTTGTCGTGTGATATTGTGTCATGCTACCGGAATTTCGTACCTGAGAATAAAAACAGCTAAACAAACAAAAATTCACGACTTCGGATCGTATAAAGTCGTCCAGCTCTGATACCAGTCATTTTTCAAATACTCGTAATGTAACATTGCAATGCACTGGTAAATAATTGATAATATATAAATAGAATGTATTACGACCACCCCAGTCTCGAAGGCTGCACTACGAGCTAAAATTGAAGAGTTCATCAACACACTGTTCCGTTCATATATATGTATAATCAGCAGCGAAAGAAATAATTGATAATTGAAGAAATTCCCTTCTCCAATGATACGCACAATCTGTCGAATTTGCGCAACACCACGATCATTCATTTTCGTAAATGTTCGAGATATCGATTGTTATCAATGAATTATTTATGACCGGGGCCATTATGCGGGAGATAATAGGAGAGATAAAGCTACGATTATTCTAGGACACACCTTTTCGCCCCACGGAAACGTTTCTCGTCCTTTCTTCACGTTTTATTCATCTTTTTGTCCTCGGATTTTCTCCTCTTTCATCATCCTCGTTTCCGGTTGGATCATACCAATTTTTCATAATGGAGCTATAAAAAACCGCTCGGGGAGTACTTTTATCTCGATTTTTCGTATAAATTCGGTGCAACTGCGGGTTTTCCTTGGCCCAGCTACTTTTTTGTTGCACGCCACCACACACAGGCAGATCTTGCGATCGAGCCACGTTTTATGTTGCCCTCGTAAATTAAAAAAGGAAAGATGATGGGGCGACGGTTCGCCGCGACATTACGACGCTTGAATGCACCCCACGGGATGATTCAAAGTAGAAGAAAAAGTGATGGATGGAGAAAAGGATGAGCGCGAGCGAATAAAAAGTTTAAAAAAAAAAAAAAAAATACTAAAAAATGATACGTACGCTCTCTCACACCAGACCTATTGTTCTCCGCCTCTCCGCATCATTTACACAACCCGAAAGATAAGCTCTCGAGGAGTTCAAAGTTCGCGCCCGCGATTCACGCTTTTCAACTCACGTTTACACCCATACGCACTTATACGAACTTGGTTGACTAAAACTACGTGCGGTGTACAAGTTCCTAGGAATTTCGATGTTTTTTACTTTTAAGGGAACGACGAACACGCTGGAAACTTTCGACGCGGCACCTCGTTTACCTCGGTAGTGACAATTTTGTAGTTTTGCGCTTCGAGACACTACTGACGAAAAGACGCGCGTAGTAGAAAAAATGTTTTTTTGTTCCGTTTTTAAATTCTTGAAAATGTGTATTTGATCGGAAATTTTCCCCTGATTACGAATATGCCTGAGTTTTTGCCGACAGTGCAAAATTAGACTGGGAAAATGCGAATAACATTTTGTAGAGTATTTTTCTGACGTTTTTTTCATTTGTTTTCCATTTTTGAAATCTTAAAAGGGTCTATTTGATCGGAAATTTTATACTGATTACGAATATCATAAAATTTTTATCGAAGACATGGAATGAAGCAAAGAAAAACGTGTTTTAAGGTGTTTTTTACGATTTTTTCATAGAAATTTTGGGTTTTTGGGGAAATTAATGGTAGATTCGTGTTC
>JAPYZI010001953.1:0-27267 GCA_030523105.1 Ophioninae sp. A BG-2022a | reverse complement strand
TATATATATATATATATATATTGGATATATGTAATGTACACGTGTACATATTTGTAAAACCGAACGAGTTCGTATCGAATAAACATTAAAGAAGATGGAGCTTCGTATCTTCTAATTTTTGAATTTGCACAAGCGGCAGGGAAAGATCAACATCCGACGATCTTTTTTTATTCTTTTTACAACGTTGTATTTTTTGATGAAAATAAACGGTAAAAAAAATAAGGAAACGAGCATACGTTATTTTCTGCGACGAATTTTTTGAATGTAAGTACGTGTGTGTGTGGGTGGGGGGGGGGGGGGGCGCGGCTTGGAACAAACATTGAGGTAGATGGCCGAAATTATTGCGAAAGTTGATAAATATTGATACTTAATTTAAATGGCGGACATTATATTAAATATTAAGAAACGAATTAAAATTACAACTGACAGGATGGTGAATGTATATACGTGATGTTGGGGGAGTGGGCTTGAGTCATCATTGACGTTCGAGCAACTCGAGATATTGCGAAAGAAACGGTTGTGGCGATGAAAAATTAAAAATAAGTAACGATTTTTTTTTTTACACGATGGTTGATAAACGAAATATTTCAACTGTGGTATAGAAAAGTTAGTTTTATATCTTTGAGCTTTGGATATACAGTAATTGGCTCGTTAGTTGTCGGTTAAATTTAAAGAATTTCTCATACGCTCCTGGTGGCGGATTGTAGAACTGACGTTTTACGATTGATGATGTAATATCGAAAAAGAATCGCGGTGAGAATAAAAAATCATGATTTCTGGGCTTGAATACCTAGAGATGTTTTACGTACCTACAAATAATGGTTATCCCTACAAACGTTTGGAAATTAAACGGCAGTTTCACCGGGGTCGAGATGGACAAATTCTCATCACTTTCACGTTTTTATGAATCACCTACCTCATTTTTTGTTTACATCCCTTCTAATACCAATATCTGAAATCTAACGCCCGTTGCGGCGACTGTCGACTTTTATGCTACACTATACCGCATTTGCCGATTTTTTCTGGTTCCTTGGCGCACAGACTTTTTCGCAAAGTATGTACACCGAGAGCTCGGAAAAAGCGGTCACCCGGCTCACTGGTCGATGCGGATCGCTTAATATATGTGAAACGGTTGAAGTCCTGAACAATTGAAATTCACCCTCTTATAGACTAGGAGAGATAGTGTCGATAAGTGAAGCAGGGTTCTTACCGACAACAATCGTTCGACCGTAGAGCCATCCGACGGTGAAGAGTAGCAAGTAGGAATGCTAGGAACCGTTAGTAAGCTGTTCCATTCATGGGCTATACTTCGTGGCGGTACTCTCGTAGCAACAATATGGCGTCCGCCATTCGGGTCTATTGAAAATCAAGATTCATTTTTGTTTTATTTGCACTTCTTGCACGGAGACTTTTTTCCATTGAACGCACTCGATGACCGGTTACCATAAAAGTAACACGTTTTATTCTTTTGTACTCGCCGGTCACGTATATCAATTTAACGTTATTTCAATCGAGATCATATCCGCGTGCGACGCTCGGTCCACTATTCACTGTCTTTGAAAACTGTCGGATTTGCGTGCTCACAACTGACAGAGCGACGGAAAGAGAAAACACGACAAACGACCAAAGCGAGTGATATTCCACGAAGATTCAATTCATTTCGTTAAATTTTACGAAAAAAAAAAACCAAAAACAATATTCCAAGTTTAATATTTTCACCGTTATTTTTGTTGGAACATATAACCGACCAGCTTTCATCCTGTGCTGCGCTTTCAATATTCTTTCCTAAAGTTACAGTGTCCAAAGTGCTTCTGAACGAAAAAAATCAAACAGCGGAATAGTTTCCATATGGATTGAATTGTGAATAAATATTGGCTGATTCACCGCGACGACGAAATGTCTAGCTGGAACTCTAACAGCGGGCCTATACCGGCGCGTTGGCTTCACTGCCCGCGCAAAGCCAGTAAAGTCATAGTGGACAAATTCTTGGCTTTTAAAACTCCGCTTTCCTCCGATTTCGACAGTCAAGTACCGCAAGAATGCAGATTCAGTGTAAACATGTTATTCTCGTGCGCAAAGAGTCAACGTTTGAAACTGGGC
Organism: Ophioninae sp. A BG-2022a; assembly: GCA_030523105.1. Classification (NCBI taxonomy): domain Eukaryota; kingdom Metazoa; phylum Arthropoda; class Insecta; order Hymenoptera; family Ichneumonidae; species Ophioninae sp. A BG-2022a. Next base: position 25,167 of record JAPYZI010001953.1, on the reverse strand, counting down.
CTCTGGATCGACTTGACCAACACGAGCAGATTCTACAACAAAACGGAGGTAGAAGCTCGCGGTTGCAAGTATCTCAAGCTTCAGTGCAGAGGTCACGGCGAAACACCTTCCAAAGAACAGACAAACACGTTTGTTCAAGTTTGCAAAAACTTCATATCTCAAAATCCATTAGAGGTTATAGGCGTTCACTGTACTCACGGCTTCAACAGAACCGGTTTCCTTATTATAAGCTATTTGGTCGAGACGGAATGTATGAGCGTGGACGCAGCACTCGCCGAATTTGCGCTAGCGAGGTCACCCGGAATTTATAAGGGCGATTATATCAAAGAACTCTTCAAACGTTACGACGACGAGGAAGATGCCCCTCCACCGCCGGTTAGACCACCGTGGTGTCTGGAGTACGACGACTCCAATGGTGACGACAATGCTAATGAAGCGACAAACTCCGAGTCCGCTACCGGTAGCGAACCTCCTAGCAAACGACGGAGGCGCGAGTTTCACAAGGAAAATCCAGTCTTCATGGAAGGGGTGCCAGGAGTGACGCCGGTTCAAGATATGCGCAAAATAGTCGATGTACAGAGAAGAGTTCAGGAGATGTGTAACTGGAAGGATAACGGGTTTCCAGGCTGCCAGCCTGTCTCCATGGTTCGGGACAACATGAAATTGCTCCATGATAAACCTTATCGAGTCTCATGGAAGGCAGATGGAACAAGGTTAGATAATGGAAGGATGTCATTTTCTTTTTTTTTTCCAAATCACACTTATTTTCAGTACCAAGCTGATTTCATTTACCCGTGATGAGACGTTTTACAGTAACAAACTGTACAGCGGGTCTCTATGTGCAAGAATGTTAATTTTTTGCTCAAACCTAAAATATACTTTTCCTTACAAAAACAGGGTTTATGGTAAGCCTTAATTTTTTCATATAATTGAATATATGTAAACTGCTTTTCGCATATCTGTTTTTGGAGAAACAGTTTATTTTCTTGTCGAGCAATGTATTCCGCTTATAAGAGTTGTGTTTCTCTTTTTTAAGAGGGATGGAGAAATCGTTACAAAAGCACATGTCGAATCATTCGTAAATGTCCGGACAATTTTTTTTTTTGTAATGCACCGTTGCATTATAATTGACACTCTTGTGTTAAACATTACGTTTAGCGCAAGTTTTATCAAACATTCTGTTGACGCTCTCAATCATGATGTTTTCATAGTACATGATCGACAGAATAATAAGGTACCAATTATTTATAGAGAAGCATTTCAATAAGAACATTGGTCGACATCTTATTTCGTTCTTTATCAAATTTAGGTACATGCTGCTGATACAAGGGGACGGAGAATTGTACTTCATCGATCGAGACAATAGCATCTTCAAAGTTGAAGGATTAGCTTTTCCGCATCCAGAGGATAAATCGAGAAATCTGAAGGACACGCTTTTGGATGGGGTAAGATTGGCTTACGTTGAACTCCACCTTTTCGTATGTTTATAAAATCATTCGGTTTATCGCTTTACTACGTATAACTACCATGAATTTGAAACTGCTAGACGTATCGAGATATCATTCATAACATATATTACGAAGAAATACGCTTGTCACGTAGCTGAATAATTAATATTGTTTATTCTTTTAATCAGGAAATGGTCATAGACAAAGTTGGAGGCAAGGAGTTTCCTCGGTATCTCGCTTACGATGTTATAAGATACGATGGCCACGACGTTAAGGATAGGCCATTTTATCCCGACCGATATACGATAATCGAAAAAGATATAATGCGTGGCAGACATCGGGCACTTCAAGAAGGTCGTTTGCGGCGGGAACGTGAGCCATTTTCCGTAAGGCGTAAAGAATTTTGGGACATTACGCAAGCCGGACGTCTCCTGGGGGATAAATTTGCAAAACAGCTCGGTCACGAGCCGGACGGTCTTATATTCCAACCGTCGGCCGATCCGTATTCACCCGGACAGTCACCAAAAGTTCTCAAGTGGAAGCCGCTTTCTCACAATTCCGTCGATTTTAAATTAAAAATAATTACGGAAACGGGACTTGGTATTTTGCCTTGTAAGGTTGGACAATTATACGTTGGGGGCGCGAGCGAATTTTTTGCTCTGATAAAAGTAACTAAAGCGATCAAGGAAATGAACAACAAAATTATCGAGTGCAAATACGACAACGGACAATGGGTCTTTATGCGAGAGAGAACAGACAAATCCTTTCCGAATTCTTTTAATACCGCTATGTCGGTATGCCAGAGCATACGCGAACCGGTTGAAACTGATAAATTATTGGAATACATCGATCGACACAGATTTGCTATGGACGACGCGGATCTTATGCCACCTCCGGATCGCCGAAGGAGGTGACCGAACTAAGTTGATATCGATCGACTGTTATAGATACTGATAAAAACAACTAAACAATCCTATGAAATTCTCTTAATTGTAAGGTATGCAACGACTGTTTAACTATTGTAATGCGGTTTTCGAGAGTTCCAATAAAAGAGAAAGATAGAGAGTGGCGGAAAGCAAGAGCGATGGAGAGAATGAGAGAGTATACAAATAATTTTATGTCTGCCACGGTATATATATATATATATATATTTATATATATATATATATATCAGTTTGATGAAAAACGACAAACGTATTGCTGTAAATTGCTGGGAAAATCGTAAATAAATAAAATGTTTCCATTAGCAATCAATGGTCCAGCTATATTTATTTGCGCCTAAAAATTCTTAACCTTCCTGTTTATATTCGGAATCAAATAATACAATCGAAGATGTTTGTTTCACAGATCGAAGCGTTCGAATATGGTGCACGAAGGATTTGGCTGACAGAAGTCGACAGCCCGTGCATATAAAGCTTGCGTACGATCATGCTACCCACGTCCGTTGGTCGCCCGATGGAAAAGCCTTCATTGTTCACAACGCCACCGGAAACTCGATAGACGTTTGGAAACTCGTTAAAAGCACGAAAAAGGGGGAGTCGTTCAAGTCAGCGACGAAAGTATTGGAGTTTCCAAAGGCAAGTTCGAAATGTAAAAGGCTTGTCGAATTAACAAAATAAATGTTGTTAATGGGATTTATTGTGTAATATTGTTACGCGTCTTTTATAATTAATATTATTACATGTTGTAGTTTTATTAAGTATAATTCGGATTTTAATGTTTTTTATTTGTTTTGTTTGATCAGAAGCACATCGAGGACATTGTAGGAATGGATATATCGTGCAACGGACGATACATAATGACATGCAGCAAATTGAACGACCTGATTATTTGGGATTTGAAAGGGGAACAGCTCGCGAATATCGATACGTATCTCGGCTCAACGCACAGAGCAAAAATATCACCCTGTGGGCGTTTCGTTGCTGCGTCAGGATTCACTCCGGGAGTCAAAGTGTGGGAAGTCAAATTCTCCAAAACGGGGGAATTCGAACAAGTATCAAAAGCGTTCGATCTTGTCGGACATACCTCGGGGGTATACGATTTCAACTTTTGTCCGGACACCAGTCAAATGGCAACGTTATCCAAAGATGGAACTTTTCGTTTCTACCACACGAAAAGTAATACGATTGTTTGGATAAAACTATCAAGGATATCTATTTCCCTAATTTTTTAAAAAATTGTATTACATTTTTCTTTGAAATTTCAGTTGAATTTGAAAAGGGCGAAAATCCTCATCTCCTCGCTGAAGGTTCTTGGGATGTAACGACTCCAGCGAGCATTGCTGTATCACCGAATGGACAAGTCATTGTAATTGCTTACGGTTCATCGATAGCGTTTTATTATACAGACACAGGCACTATGGATGCCACTATCGGATACATATTCAGTGGTACGTACAAACAATCGAATAAAGGGTACCTCAATTTTATATTTTTTATTTTCTTTTTAAATTTTATATTTTCTACCTAATTTCCCAATGCAATCCGGAAACAGACCGAGAACTGCTAGGAATCGGCAAGACAATGTCTGCTTGGTAAACTCCGAGATCATGTTGAGTAATCTGTTTTATCATACGATAATAATAAAGTATTATCGGCGAGAAGAAATCCTGACTCTACCACCATGTAAAGGAACGCGGGTCATCCGGATGAGTTTATTTTAAAATTTACTCGTTGATGTTACATTGTTATAATTTTGTTTTGTTCCAGATCCAATTACCTGTCTCGCCTTCGATGCCGGTAGTCAATACGTTCTCGTCGGTGGTGATAAGCACATAAAAATATTCCACAACGTGACTGGTTATCGTGCAGCGATACGATCGGCTTATCAAAAATTGGAGCAGCGCCAGACATCGGCTACGAAGGAACGTCTTGAGGAAACAATCGCGAAGTCCAAGCTTTTCCTCGAGAAAATGGGGGAACCGTTTGTCAAATGAGAGTATTGGACGGCTAAAAAAGAAACAAGTTTGGCCACGGCCTCGACGCATCAATAATATAACGGACGTTCCAATATTCGCGGGCATTTCCTAAGTACCTTAAGACAATGGATTATTATAAAATCATTTTTGCATTCTATTATAAGCAAAATAAAAAGCATGAGAATTGAATTCTTCGTAATACGCGCGTGCAGGAATTTGAAACTCTATTTCCTATATGAAAACCATTTCCGGTTTCCCCGTCCGATGTGGTTCAATGTTGTATATGTTTTGTTCATCGTAATCTAGAAGAGACATATATCGTCTCTACCAAATCAGTTCGTGCAGTTCCAAATTAGTAGCCCTAAGGCCACGAATTTTTACAATAATTAAAATACACATACACGAGATAAATGTAAAAAAAAAGGAATTGAAGTTAAAAATTCAAATAGCCCGCTTATAACAAGGATAGCCAATAGTCGGTAAGCTGATGACGCGCATGCGTAAAACATACGTGTATATATAGCAAATGGACGGCAAAGATCGGACTCCTTGACTACAGTCTCCATGTAACGACGTTTCCAGACCTGTATTATGTAAGACCGTGGAGTGTAGCATTATGTTCCTTTTTTCACCACATGGAACGAGGGCGCTTTAAATCGTAGCGGCGTTGATCGTTATAGCGGATTCGATAAACAATATTTCATTTAAGAACTAAAAATACACGTTATAATGTTAAACTTTGATTTACGTCAAAATGAAAACTGAACACTTGTAGCTGAAGTAATTCTGATCTTATGAATGATATTCCGTTGTACATACGTATTTATAGCAGCGACTCACAGTGGCGTTGAGACGAACGAAAATCTTGTACCATAAACGAAACCATTACACGACTGAAATTTAACTTCGCTGCAAGACCTGTATAATAGCTACTGTGGGCGAAACCTATTATGACAGGTCGACCTCCTGACCGGGCCTAAAATACGGTAGACACACAAAGCGCCACTTCCGAACTCGCGCCGTCACTGTAATTGGCTATCCAGCATATTTGTGTCTTCAAACTTTATTTTTTCATCAATACATTAAATTGCCATATGCATTAAAAAAATGTTGAAACAAACGCTGAAAAAAAAATTTGGTTATGACGACTTCAAGAGCGAGATTCAATCGAAAGCTACCGCTGCAATTTACAAAGGCAATGCAACTTTTTAACCTGATCCACTCTTGCTGTAATACCAGCTAACCGTGTAAAACATTGTTTTCACGTACTCTAATCCTTGACAGGGTTGAAATCAGTACTAGGAAATAATTGTATTACATTATTGCTGAACATTATGGCTTCCGGATGGAGACTGTAAAGGATCAATGTTTACATCTATCAGTGTTAAAGCGTAACGCTGATTCTCTACTTACCGTTCATCCGAACACCACAATGTGTACCAATTATTCAAAGTGCCGTAAAGCCTTAAAACTAAAGTGTACTCCATTTCTAGCCAATCGAGATGTATACGTTTGTATGCCAACTGGAGGTGGAAAGTCACTGTGTTTTCAGTTACCCGCCGTGATGAAAGAGAACTCGATTGCATTAGTAATATCTCCTCTTCTAGCTCTTGTCAAGGTATTTCAATGAAAAATCTATAGTATTCAATTTCCAATGACAAATTTAAGATTCTCGTACAGATTCTGGCTTCTGATACTGATTACATTCGTCGTGTTTCATAGAATCAAGTCGATTTCTTACTGAGCAAGAATATAAAAGCGTGTGCCTTGAATTCAAAGACGCTCGCAGCTGAGAGAAAATCTATTATAGCGGATATAACTTCCAAGAAGCCATCAACGAAGTTGCTGTACGTCACTCCCGAGATGTGTACCCAAACATATTTTGTGGTAAGAAATTTATTGACTATTAACTCGTTCGGTTTTCCTAAGAGAATCTATATCGTGGAACTTTGATTCCGACAGACTATACTTATTAATATTATCAATATGTGTTAAAAGCATTTTTTTTCTCTGAAATTTATAGTTTATATGTATACTTACATAAAAATTTGTTCAAGGAAATCGTAACAAGACTGAGTAAGAATAAAAGTATATCGTACTTCGTGATAGACGAAGCCCACTGTCTGAGTCAATGGGGACACGATTTTCGACCGAGCTACAGAAAGCTAGGTTCTTTCAGAGATGTGTTGGAGGGCGTCCCTGTGATTGCTCTTACTGCGACCGCTGCAAAGGAGGTAGAGTAATTTTTTACAATGCATTCCATCGTCACTGCGTATCGTAAAACATTGCGTAATTCAGCGACAATTGTTAACAGGTAGTCGATGACATTTTCGAGAGCCTTAGGATGAATAAACCGCTTGTATTTTCCGTGCCCGTCTTTCGTCAAAATCTTTATTACGACGTTTGGTTTTTGGAGACGTTGCCCAAACCGTTGGATCACCTCAAGAATTTCATAGCTGAAGCTCTTGGTCCGCAGGACGATACAGTTTCCGCAGTAAGTTTTTAAAACGCTACACACAATACAGAAACAACAAGCGGGTTTAGTATTGAGCACGAGTCGACATGTTCGTTTTCGAATGGACACAATATTCATCCGAAGTAAGATTCCATATTAAAATATGTGTTACAATAATTCCATGAATGAACGTACCCACTGGATTCTCATTATTTACTCATTATTCTATAATTCATTCAATACTACTTATGGATTCTTTGCAGACGTTGTAAAATCTAAACACGCGGTAATCGAATTTGCTCAATAATTGAGTTAACGCATTTTTTAAATTCTTGAAAAATAATAATGTTTCAAATTTATCCTGCGATGTATGTGCATCGATCTGAATTTATTTACATTGTCGAAAAGGCCGGCTGCAATTCTAGTACTTTTGAAAAATCTGCAAATATAAAAAATAAATACCAAGCTTATGGGCATTTTTTGAAGAATGATTTATCCGAATATTTATTTACATAAATCAATGATATATTTTTCAGGTTAATCGAAGCTGCGGTATAATATATTGCCGGAAGAAAGAAGCTACGGAAATAATAGCGCGGCATTTGACCGAGCTCGGAATCCCGACCCTAGCATACCACGGTGGTACGGACGCAAAGCGTTTCTTCACACGCATGCACCAATTGTAAACTTTATATTAACGTTGCGACCGTTAAACGTTTTGTAATACCCAGGTCTTAACAGCCGCAAACGTACCGTGGCTCAAGATAGTTGGACCTCTGGCGATGTGCCAGTGATTGCCGCAACATGCAGCTTCGGAATGGGGGTGGACAAAGGATCGGTTAGGTTGGCGACGAATGCGATACACGAGCGTACATGCATGCGTTTATACATACACGATGAACTGGCATTAAACAGTCATAGTTTTATTTGTTTTATGTTCATATGTACTCTACCCATAACATTGTTATTCGCGCTTTCCATTAATAGCTCGATCGTTTTTCTAGATTCGTCGTTCACTGGACTGTGCCGCAAAGCGTGGGGGCGTATTATCAGGAATCTGGAAGAGCAGGACGCGACGGAAAGCCAGCATTCTGCCGGATTTATTTCAGCAACGAGGAACTTCGAGCCATCTCGTTCCTGACAAAAGAAATAACCCCCAAACAAACAGCCGATATCGCCAAAGCCAAATTTGCCAGTTTTCAAAAAATGATAACCTATTGCCTTGACGCTAAGTAAGCAATCGGGGTACATTGCCACCCTCAAACTTCACCACCGAAAGCTAAGATGAAAAACTGTCTTTCTATACGATGCAATGCTATTGTTTAAGATGCAGACACGCGGTATTTTCAAAGTACTTCGGTGACAGTCCACCCCCGTGCAATAAACGTTGCGACACTTGCGAGAACAGAGAAGCCGTTAGGTCAAGAATATCGGCGTTTGAGTTGGCCCAGTCAAGACAACAGCAGAGAGTAGCGAACAGATCGAATCTCGATGGCGTTGCCTTGCCGAAATACGATAAATTGTAAGTTTACTGCCATTTTTTCTCGATATATCATTCTCGTCGGTTTTTGCACGCTAGTCTTGACCTCCATTCGTCAACCCACACCAAGCAAATTATCAATTCGTGTAACACGACACACATATTAGAGAAATCAATGGTAAATCACGAACCGAACCACGGTGGGAAGATCCATATTGCAACAACAGTTCATACGTTTACAACGTATTATCTGTGTTCTGTAATGTACGCTTTTTAATAACAGTGACACCGAAGAAAATGAGGACAGCGGTAACGAGAATCGAGACAGCCTAAGAGCTGAAGAAAAACGAGAAGCCAAGGAATTTATAGAGAAACAGTTCGCTCTTCGACGCGGAAATGGCGATTTGATGAATAATGTTCGAAAGAAAAACATCGCCGACGCTAAGGCAGCACGAGTTTTTGCAGCTGAAAGTACTGACACAAAAGTACGAGGTCTAACTGTGCAGGTAAAGATTTATTTATTTATTCTCTATTAGAGTGATACTAAATTTTGGTTATATTGGATTTAAAAAAGAAATAAAAATTACACAGATACGGGAACATTGTTATACTCAATTGACAAATGCTCTGTCAGAAAATTATGAAAGATTTCATGATACTTTGAGCGATGATAGAAATGATCTCGAAGTTCTACAAGTATCCCGAGAATTGGAATATCAGATAATGTGCCGCACCAAACTAGCGAACAAATACAAACTCGACATTTTCAATATCGTAAGTACGCTATTTCATTTCTAAGCCAAGAGCTTCCACGCGAGTGTTTAATACTGTATTTAACCCCTGCGTAACTATTGATAGATCGCTGCTATTCGGAAGTCAACGAAGAACGAAACGATATATTCTTATTTCGAGGAGTACCCTCTTAAAACTCGGGTAACATCGGCTCCGAATAACGATAAGAAACAGGGAGATTGCGGTGGGTTCGTCAAGTGCTCGAAACTTCCGATAAATCGCGATCGCGATATTGTCAGAACAAATATTTCGAGTAAAAAAGATTCCACGCGCGGTCGCCAATTCGACAGCGGATTCAGAACAGCTGCGGAAATAAACAACGACAGGCTGTCAAGGACCGTCCAAAGTACGGCCACGATTAATACTGCGAACGTCAGAAACACTAATTCAATTTTGAACTATTTCAAGACAGTTGAGAGACGTGAAAAAAATGAGGAGGATAGCGAATCGTCATCGGGAACTCAGGAAAATAATAAGGTCTGTCATTTGGCTAGTAATTCCGGTATGGCGGAGATCCAGAAAAAAAATACTGTGAAAGACCGATTGAAGATCGACACCGAGGACGCATCACAATCGCATTCTACTGCGACTGAATCGTCAAAATCGGAATCTTTCCAGTCTCAATCGGATATCGCGAGTGCGCTCGTCGCAATAAAATCCACTGGCAAAAGTGCAAATTCCGAGAACTGTGAAACAGACCTTTCAACAGACGATAACAGAAACGACGATATCGAATTCGGGAGTCACGGCCGAAGCAATGACAAATATTGTAGAAAACGAAGATTCGATGAGATCCCGGAAATTGATGCGAAACATTCGCGGGAAAACGAAGCCAAAAAACAGCGAAAATCAGTCGTAGGAAAAACAATGACGAAAAATCCGGAAGCAGTTGATCACGTCTCGAATTCATCAAGGACGGAAATTAATATTTGTGAAACGATGAATAAGAATTCTGTACCTTCACATTTTAAGGTGAAAGAAATTGGGAAGACTGATGAAAGCAACACTCGACAATTGATGAGATCTGACGGGTCAGTCGAAAAATCCGTGACGAATTATCACAAAGATCTCAATAGAGCAACGCGAATTGCCGAGAAAACTGTACGTTTCGAGACGGCGAAGATCCTCAAAGCTCATCTTATGAAATATTATCCCTCGAAATCTATGCCAGACCGAGATACGTTTATAAAAACTTGCAAAGAAATGCTCGGCGCGATAATGAGTAAAAGTATTGTGGGTAAGAGCAAATAATTAATCATTTAACATTCATGCTTACTATGAACGTTGACAATTCATCTTCTTCTTTTCTACAGATAAGATTGGCATTGCAAAATATGTCAAAGAATATTTTCGGAAACGATGAAGAAGGTGATGAATCTTCAAAGCGTGTAAAACTCAAAAATGATCGAACGTGATTTCGGGAAGTCATCGTACTGAGCTGCTTCGCGTAAAGTGTCAGTTCTACATTCCTACAGACCTGCTAAATTCGGAGGTACTGACTTCTATTATACAACATTTAATATTTATTTAACGTATGTGTATCATCCGCAGTCATGAACAAGTATTTTTTTTTTAATAAAACGAAAAACTATATTTTTTCCCAAATAAATAAAAAGCATTTGTGAATATGAACAACGCGGCTGTGCCAAGAGAATCAAAAACGATGGACGTGGCTGATGTGTATCCGGCGATATATTACAAAGGAGGATCTGTTGTCTTTTCGTGCGAAATGTATTTGAAGTCAAAAGCAAGTAAGGTCGACTGCTGCCAACTGGTCATATGCCTCTCCTTTACCGCAGAAATACGCACAAACCTCATGCGCATTCAATACTATACGAAAACGTATGACTCTGCGAACTAATTTCGTTTTTTGAAAATATATGTACATGCCAATCGCTGTGTACGATAAATATGCGCATCGTATTTATATGTACACGCATGAGAAAATCTACGCGAAACGGAGCTGTTTTAGACTTTCGTGAATTTTAGTTGTTCATATTACAGTATCGTGCGAATTATTCCCAAAAACTATCATCGAATTTAGGGCGCAATGCTTTCTGCACGTAAAGGTGATAGTCGAAATCGAAGAAAATTGGCAAACGTAAATGATTGATTTACAGGTGCAAATATCGTAGACACAGAGGGAGAAAATTGTACCGAATCATTGGTACAAAAAAGACGACACTCCCAACCACTACCGTTGTTCCTCTCTCTCTCTCTCTCTCTCTTTTTTCGCACCGATATTCTAAACTTAGATCACCCCTGAAACGCTTCTTCATCTTCAGTATACATGCGAGATTCATTCGCGGAACACTCTCACTTCTATTTAGTTTTCGACAGCGGAACTTCTTTCCTCGATAATTGTTGCAATTATAAGCAACGAGTGTCAACCGTAATTTTTGCTACGGTCGTTCATTTGATTGTACAATACAATTGTATTCCATGATAAATATATTCATATGTATGTTATACTCGGTATAAACAAACAAATACGAAGAGTGAGCTATAATTTAATAGGAAAATAAATTCCCGTGAACATATAATCGTTCTGTTATAAAAATGGCGTATAGCTGGGATAATCGTGTCAGTTTTATCGTGAAATTTCTGTACGGTGAGTACGAATGTATATTTAACGTATTACGGATTATAAATGACAATAATTTTTTCTTAAGAGATTCGTAAAAAAGAAAAACAGCCGGAATGATTTCAAATGCATATTTGCATCGCGAACTCTGCAATACGTTGATTAACATTGAACATATGACTTATTTCTTTTTTAAACGAAATTGATCAATATACCTATAACGGCTTAAATTCCGAGTCAAAAGTAATCCAGTAGTTGTTAGAAATATTTGAACCGAGTGTTATAGGAAAATACACCTTTGTTAGATATTGACAACAATGGGGTATTGGATCAGCACGACTTCGAGTGCATGGCGTTAAAAATGACGTTGATCGAGGGCAAAGGGGATTTCAATTATAATCGTTATCAAGAAAACCTTCATATAATGCTCTCTTTGTGGGAAGAAATAGCAGAGCTTGCAGACTTCAACAAGGTATTGAATAAAATAATTTATCAGGGCTTCCAACATTAATCTTCAAAATATCCAATATTTCAATTATGCAACAAAATTGATAATTCAACCTCAAATTAAATGTACATGTTCTGAACATCAGGATGGTATAGTAACGATCGAGGAGTTCAAGAAAGCGGTACAAAAAAGTTGCGTGGGCCGTTCGTATCGTGATTTTCCTCAAGCCATGAAGATGTTTATCGACAGTCACTTCAAGTTGGTGGATATCAACGGTGAGAATCGTTCAATCTATCTAAAATAATGCTCCGCAAAAATGTTAACCAGAGTTTCGTTTTTTTTCTTTTTGTAAATTTGTTTCAGATGACGGAGTCATAGCAGCCGATGAGTTTCGGTACAATTGCGTCACGAGAATTCCCGTAGACAGTATTGACGTCCTCGACGAAGCGTACCAAAATCTTTTAACGGTCAGTTAATTATAAAAGTTGAACTCATTCTCTGATTCTAAAAAAAAAACAAAAAAAAAAACTATTGAAAACCTTGTGCGATTTTTCGATAATTAAAAGTGTCAAACTGAAACTTTATATGATAACGAAACAAAAAAAAATCATTGCAGGATGACGACAGAAGACGAGGTGGACTGACGTTATCACGATATCAAGAACTCTACGCACAATTTTTGGGCGACCCGGATGAAAATAGTCCAGCGGTACATCTCTTTGGACCATTGCACGAAATGTGCTAACGAAACGCATTCATATTTTATGGATTTTATGTTTAATCAAGAGATACGAATTAAAGCGGACGGTCAGGCATTGTTGAACCTGTACGATCCTACGATTATTATGGCACATGTACAAATGGAAAAGACAAGCGTTTTCTGAACACGGAACGAAAAGTGCGACAAAAGTGCGATTGCATCCTGTGCAAATAAATGAAATATTTTACCTACATGTACATAACTGTATAAGAGTGGGTAAGCGCCCGCGATCACCCAATCGACCCGGAGCTAACCGAGATGTCCCTTGATCTAATCGAGATACAGTATTCGGTTATTGAAATAATTATTAATTGTAGAGGCGATCGAACCTCTTATTAATAATAAAGCAACACGGTTTTTATCACGTAGTGTCTGCGTGGGTGTTATTATTTTCCAATTACTTTTCCCAAATAGATTAACTGTTTTATTTTTCGCAATCGGTAAAAATACCAGTGAAATCAACCAAGAAATTTTAATACCAATGCAATTCTCGAATCGCGGATGTCCTCGATAAACCCAAGAGTCTGGTAAAGTCGATGATCCATCGTTGTTTCGAAAATAATAAATTTACCAAGCAATTAAATTCCCCTGTATGAATTTGCACACATTTTAAATGCGATAACAACAGAGCATGAATTCGCACGCGCATAAAAAATCTTCAATCATCGACGCACGTTTTCTAGTTTATCTATCATTTGTCTTTTTATATTTTGTTAATCGTACGTGCATTTCAACAGACTCGTTGTTTGATATGTAATAATTTTCAACTTTCGTATAGATATATGGATTTATATTTACACGCACTCACAAACGTGATCAGACCCAAACTTTTTTATTCGGTAGATACCCATAATTCAAGAGAATTAATCTCTTATTTTTTTCCTACACTTGCATTATTCGATGCCGCTCGTGATTATTGTTGGCACAATGCTTCGAATAATTATAAGAAACAAAATTGTACTAATGGATATATCCTTCACACGAACAGATTTGCAACGTATCTTCAACGTTCGTTAATTTTTTTTTTTTTTGACGTTTTTCCTAACTACGACTCCCGAAATAATTTTTTCTTACATTGGCATTTTTGTTCGATGTAATTGTCACAAACGTACTCTCTCTCTCTCTCTCTCTCTCTCTCTTTTTCTCGCTCTCTCCTTTTCATCTTACTTTTCACAAGAATGTTTATTTTTCACAATGGCTCATACACGTAGATTCATTTTGTTTTCTGTGATCTATTATTACCGCTGGTTATTCGTATAAAAAGTAGCATTTCCGTATAAAATTCACACGAGATAAAAATACAGCTCCAGGAGCGACGGAAAGTTTTAACAAAAATGCCATTTTATAAATGTGTTTCTTTCTTTTCTTAGTAGGAGTGTGATACGTGTGATACAAGATCTGAGATCTTTCTTCATCTCGAAACTTTTTTTTCTTTTGAGACTCCTGACGGACGAAGAACGAAGTCCCGTTTATTCTTTCCTCTTCGGAACGCAAAATTTGTATGATTAGTTAAATTACGATTGATGAGATTTTCTAGCACGCTTACTAAATCTACAGTTACGTAATTACGTCTAGCGTGACATCCGACTTAGAAATTAGTATTCCTTAACGGACACAACGTGATAGATGTTTGATGACACGTGTATTCAAATTTGATGGACTTTCGAGTTCGTCCGATTATTTTAGGATGAAACGTACGCCGATTAATTTACAGTCGAACGCGTTAAAGGATAAATCAATTCTATGCTTACCGAATGACAAGAATCACAACGACGAAACATTTTTTTTTCCTTTTTTTTTTCTTTTTCGAAATTTAATGTTCTTATGACAACCGCACGGATTCGTGAAATGTTGTTTTGACTGGATACGGAAATATCTATTAATACTGAGAAACATTCAAACAAACAAAAAAATCTTAACAGTTAAAAAAATATATGAACCTGGAAATTGTTCGTGCTCCGATTCCTCGCGACGCAACATTAAACTTTACATTAAGGACCTTTTCCAATAGAACGCTTTTCTTTTTTAATACAGAATCGTTGAAGCGATTTATCAATGCTTCTGTTCCATCAATTGATTGTTTGTACTATCCTCTAGCCACGGACATACATTGTCCCTAGGCTTTCGGAATATTTACAATATATTATATATATTTCTCGGTTACGGACCAGACGTTTCTTCTTCTTCTTTTTTCGATGGAAATAAATTTAAGGAAGAAAATTAAAACTTAAGAGATATTTTCGCCACCTTGCGTGAACCGGCGTAAGATAATACAAATTTAAGGCCAATGGATGGTACAGATACGATAGCATTTTTTCAGCCAAAGAACATTACGAGCACGATCATGCTCATCGGGCAAAGAAAAAAAAAAAAACAAACCGAAAATCAAACTCAACAAAATGTCTAATATTGCGATAACGAAAACTCATCACAACGCAATCCGTGAATTCGTTAGCTTCTGCCTCTTGTTTTTTTTCCTCTCGCTAATAATATGTATATTCGTGACATCGCATCATGAATCCTGTGTTCCATAAGAAAAAAGGTTCGTCTTCATTATTCTGCTAACGAATAATTATACGAAAATTACAAAAGTAAATATGCGTTTGATAAATACAATAATGAAAATAGACATTTTTTAATGCTTGCAGACATTTCTCTACAAAACGAAAATAAAAAAAAAAAAAAACAAAAAAAGTCAAGCATCAACATGGTGTTTAAATTGATCGCGAAAACGACGCGTATGAATCGCTTTGCAAGTTTCGAATTTTCGAAAAACGCGTTTTTCAATATTTTTTTGTCCTATTTTTCGATTCTTCACGGAGAGAAAATTCTCACTCAACCTTTTTCTCAGATATTCTTTGAAAATGTAACGATATGATGAATGTTGTTATAATGTTGATTAAATCGTTTCTCGTTTTAACTGATGACACTTTGCGAGTGATACGCCCTCGTTGGAATATCCAGCACTTGGACGTTCACACTGGCGTAGGAAGTGGTTGGGTGTTGCTGTGGCAAATTTTGGACGAGTGGGGTGGTGGAGTCGACGAGCTGACCAGACATTGCCTCGTTCCGGATATCACTGGCGCGCTGTCTCTCCCTTCTCTGCCCTCGGCTTGAGATCACGCCTAAAGCAACCATTATAACATTTATAAAACATATATTTTTTAAATATGACAATTGCTTGTACTCGTGTTTCACGTTTGCTAAATAATCGAAGCTTGAATGCGATAAACACATTTTTATATGTACATATAATTGTTACATCAAGTTATATGCTGCCCGAAATTCCAGTTCTGCAGATATATCGCTAAACAAACAATTGTTTTTAAAAAATTGTACGTCATGATTTTGCCTTTGCAGGCAAATTACGAACTTCGTATGTACTATTGTAATTATGGGACAGGAACATCCTTAACAGCTCCTCTACGATGCATTATTGTATCGCACTCGTGCTAATATTGTAAATGAAAGTTTCAGGCTAGCGGATGATTTGTTAAAAGTTAGTTACTAAAGTAAGAAATTAAATTTGGTTCCCCAAAGTTTACATTGACGAAAACTCGAATTTGAAACGAACGGATCAATCTTATTCCCGTATTACTAGCGATCCGTTGAAGGCAAAATCCATTTCTTATTGGTCTCAAATATAAAGCACGAAAAATTAACATCGAGAAAATCACACGATATATTTTGCTCACTTTCATTCGAGTTACTGCAAAAACAAAGTTAACAAAATCAGATAAAAGCTACTTGACACAAGTTTTAGCCCACCCGCGCTAAAAAAGTGTTTATACGTTGAAATGAAAATATGATCCTACTGATTTTTCGCGATTATCGTTGCGATGAGTATAATCGAATAATTATAATTAATAGTAATAATGCTATATACCGCTTAGTAAAAAACCAATCTTGAGCGACATTTACATGAATGCGGGTAACATATTTCGAATATTGCGATTTATCTTAAAAAATAAACTAGATTGACACTTTTCGATTCAGTACCTTTGTAAAAAAACCAAGTAATCTCTGAACAGTTTGATAAAATTGATAACGACCGTTCTAGAATAAATTTGTTTGGATATTCGGTGTGAAACTTGAAGACATACACCGTTGATCTAAATATATCGCTATATCCCGTCTCCACCGATTGCCGAAACGCTCTCCCGTGCGTACCCGGTTTATAAACATCGGTGAGTCAGTTATTTCGGGTCTCGTGTGAATTCACCGAAGACCCTCGGCTCTATATTTGCTTTTGACAATAAAATATTATTTTCCGGATATTTTTGTATTCCTAAAATGATGAGTGACAAATATGTCCATCAATGGCACCTTACGCATCAACCGGAAATGTAAAATCCGCGTTGTCGCAAAAGTATAATAAAACAAAATTGAAAATATATAAAAAAAAATAAAATTGTAAAATAATAAAATAAAATGAGGGCTGTTGATGTCCGTACCTATCTATCGCATTCGAGCACTCGGAATGTAGGTGTACATGTGTCGGTTGAGGGAGGTGAATTGGTTTTGCTTACTCGATGATTCAACGAGGTCTCTTGTACGTTGTCCAAATTTCCTCGCATTGCTCTCTTGTGGTTAGCCAGCTTCTCACGATTCATGGGCGAGCCTGGAACCACCACCGATAGCCATCGTATTAACCCTTCGTTGTTACGCCCCTCGAAATTACCCAGGGCTTTCACCTTTATCCTCAAATATTAGTTTATATTTGCTCTACGACGGGATTCCCCGGCCGACTTCTCTTTACATTGGTACGTGTAAACAGAGCTTGGGTAATTATACAGAAGTAGGGCTCCACCTCAATTTTGGCGAGAGATTTCTTTTTCTGCCATTTTCTATTATTTCCATAAGTTACGAGGTTTCGAAGTTTGCCCAAAAACGCAATAAAACATAGGGCCTAAATTCGATGCTTAAATTAACGGTGAGGAGTAGGGGGATTTATGAAATGAGCCTTCCAGAATGTACCCAAACACAGTTATGATCTAGCTGCCGGAGAACCAAGTGCAACAAGCATCACATTTTTCGTTGCATCGATTACAATGAAATTGAGCAAACAATTATTATTTTTTTTTAATTTCTTCGACAAAATAAATTAATCCTTATGTCAAAAATACACTTTGTTCAGTCCAAAATTGTCTTCAAATGCTGGAATGAATATCGTTTTTGGAATTTACACTGAGCTGCACTTTTTTTTTAAATCTTAACAATTTATAACAGTATGATTTTTTAAGTGAAACTTTTTTTACGATTTTTCTCTTCGAAATATTTTTGCGTGTTGCCTGATTTTTTGTATATGTTATTAAAGTGCGTTCGTGAATTTTTACTTAATCTTCCGATTAATAGATTTCGATTACCAGCAGTTTAATCGTGATGTCGATTAAATTGACAGAGCGCAATAAATATATATTTACATGTAAGTGCGAGAACGAAGGGCTCATGTGTGCCGGCGCGTTATGAAATACCTTACATATGACATATCGTAAACTTATATCGTTTCAGCTTTTTAACAATCGGTGGAATTTTTCATCCGCAAAAAATGTAAATGTCACTGTTAAAGAAAATTTAAAAAACTGTTTATAGCCGTATCATCGATTAGTGCGGTATCGCAATTATTTCGCATCACTCGTGACCGAAAAATTCTTTCAAAAATATTATACGACTTTCCTACCTATGTTAAAAATCATTGTGCGTGTTTTTTTTTTTCGCAATTTGCGGTGCAATGACGGTTTGGAATGCCTGCGTCCCGATCACCCGAATTTTCATCGGTTAACCTTGACGATCCACATTAAGCATCTCTAACATTTAATGCGTTAGAAAACAAATGATGGAGCATGATTGTTCAAGCGATTTTTCGAATGAAAAACATTTTTCGAAATGCGAATTGTGTATGTAAGCGCCAAAGTACCTATTGAGGACCCAGCAAAGACCACGAGGAACATTACCACACCGTCAGAGGAGAAACGTCACTTATGAAAAGGCGATGAAATTAACACGATACTAATCACCAATAACTTTTGTTTGACAAAAATGTGTACGCCTACATTTTTCATTGTAATCGGATAGAGATTAGATTCGAAGTGGGTGACATCTCGTCGAGTCGTCTGTCGAATTAATCAGATTGCGCAAAAAATAAATATCAAGTAAAAATAATTGTTCGTTACTTACCTATATAGCTGAGCAATACCGGGAGGAATATAAGACCGTGCGCTGCTCCGAACAAAACAATTCCCAAGTACATTCTAAAGTAGAATACCTGAAATACAAGAAAAGTTTCGAAATAAAAAAAAGTTTCAAAGTTTCGGTAAGGTTTTGATGAATGTTAGTGAGAAGAAAAGGTAATTATGTACTTTAGTGATATCTTTTTTTCTTTTTAATGCGTGCAAAATTATTTTTTTGTCATTTTCTCATTGATCGGTTTATAAATGATGACATTCCGTCAAAATCCTATAAAATATTATGGGATTTTGATGTTTGCGGAGACATGTGAGAAAATAAGGCGTAAACTTTGTGTTACCCAAACAAATTCATAGGAAAAAATAAAGAATATTTTTTTATCGTTTTTCAAAAATGTCATAAAACTGCATAATTATCGAATAAAATAATGAGTACCTTGAATATTTGGCTCTTCGCGAAACCAAGTACTACGATACCGCCAAACTTCGTTAACGTTATCCCACTGAACACGGAACTTCCCATATTCGTTACAGCATCAGCGACTCTGTCGATTCTCGTTTCTTTGATCGATACGGAAAACGAGTGTACCAAGTGACTGCAAAATTCTACGGATATCCCGACCGCCTATAAAAAAGGAGTAAATTAACGAAATTTTCAAGCGTGAATAATCCTGAGAAAAAAATCTTTGTTCAACGCTTACCATGACAAGATTGACCAAGGATACGGCATTAAGAGTGATATGCCACCAGTACATCAGTCCTCCGATGTTTACGAGAATCATCGTGATAGTAATTATTACTACGATCGATGAAAATATGTCCAGGCCCATGAGCAAAAACGTTGCAACGAAGATAGCGAGCAATGATATACCGAGACTCTTGAGGGTATCAGGCCACATTGTTAAATACTGCTCGTAAAAAACGTAAAAAACGCTGTACGGGAATACCTCAATAGTCTCGTTTATATTTTGTCTTTGCAAATTCGTATTAATCATGCTCGTTAGATTGGCCGATATAGTCCGGGCTGCTTGCATAGAACCGTAATAATCAGCTGACGATTTCAATATCGTGTGATAAGCCATGAAGTATGACGCTCCGACCGTGGATCTGTGACGTTTCGGGTCGTTTATGTAATTAACAGCGTGACCGTACGCCGCGTGACCCGCTTTCGCGCACTTTTCGTCAGGATTATCTTGCAAAAAGAAAGATATGTATTTGTCGAAATCAGTGACGTTTGGACGACCGTACTTATTGATCCCGATTTCACAACTGCTGCACGATCCGTCTGAAAATATAAAACGATCGATCAAACACACTTCTCCATATCTGACTAAAATTCAAAACGATTATTCCCCATAAATACAAAAAAACGATGTTACTTTTGTCAATTTTATCTGTATCCTGAATTTATTTATTTTTCGACGTTCGATACCAAGCGTTAGTAGTTCTTAGAATTAATCTTTAGAATTTTTAGAATCGATTATTCTTTTTTTTTAATTCTTTGGTTTACCTGTATGAGGACAGAACGAATTATTTTTCGGGAAGTATTTGCAACAATCCGGTGATTGGGACCAATCGAAATAATCGTCGAGCCACGAAGAAGCCGGTTTGGCTATGTAAGTTCTGGAAAAAAAAATTATCCCGATATTGAAGTTCCAGATTCTTGAATATTTTCCATCTAGGAATATTTCAGACTTTACCTGTTCCACTGTTGGGAAGCAATGAATATCTGTGTCGATATCGAATCCGTATTACAATATTGTCCACCGCATATCATATTTTGTGACTCGAAATCTGAATAATTCAATCCTCCTTTCACGACGAAATACATTGGTAGCCCAATCGATAAATAGCTGTTTAGGAACTGAAAAAAAAGTAAACTTACAATTGCCATTGTGACGAAACATCTCAAATTTTCGTACGAATATACAGATTTTAAGAAGTAATTAATAATGACGGTACGTTTACATTTTTAGTTCTTTTCAAAGCTACCGTTGCATAGCTACAACGGATTTTGAAAAATCTACTAAATTATTTACCTGGAAATATTTCATCACGAAACTGTCTTCGGGCATCGAGAGTTCTTGATCCAAGCCGATTTCTATGTGTGGAATAACGGCGATACTCGTGCAGGCCAGACCGAAGAATCCGATCATCACACCAACTCTGACCCATTTTTTCAGGAGCAACGGTACGTAAACGACTTTAAATATTTTGTACAAAATCCCGTCGACCACTTCTTCATTACTGTCCTTTTTCGAGCCTCTCAGGAAGCAGCACACGTCCAATCGATTGTTCTATAATACGTAATTAAACAAACAATCAAACTCGGGTACCGAAAAACAATTTTTGAATCGTACAATATTTATCTTGAGAAAAAATACAGTGATTTTAACGTACCGTTTGCCGAAGAGTGTCCAACGCCAATAGACTAACGAAACAGGTGATTTGTAATAGAAAGTCTATCAACAAAGCCATACCAGCGTACAGAGCGAAGGCTCTTACCGCCGGCATATCGGACAAACCACCTGCAACAGAATTATCTCCTTAATACGTTCAACCTTTTTTTTGTCTAATCGGAGACCTCACTGGACAAAAAACTTTGGCGCATCCCCCGCGACTCGATTGATTCGAAAACGAGCGCATCTCCGGAATGATAAAAAATTAATTTCCGCACGTGGCGTTAAAGATTTTTTCGAAATTGTTAAAAATTACGGTAATTATGCAGAAGTAGGAATCTCGAACTCAATTTTGGCGGGAGATTTTGTTTTTTTGTCATAAATTAGTACGTCGGACGTACTGTCTTACGTACTAATTTAAAACCTAACAATTACTAGGATGAATAATGGTTTCACCCGTACCAAGGAAGAAGCAACAACTTTCGGAAACACTGGTGAGCAGCATGCTCGGTCCAACGGTACCAAGTGTGCGCCCGATGTGTTCGGGTATTGATTCATTGGGTCTTCGTCCTTCGCGCTGATGTGTTTGGACTAGGATGAAGACATTGTCTACTCCTACAGCCAATACCAGGAACGGAATAACTTCGATAATTATCAAAGTCGCTGGTACTCCGATAAAGCCAAAGATTCCAACGGAACATATGACCGACGTTAGGACGATCAAAACCCCACCGAGACCAACGGTGATTTTCGAATCGATCTAAAAGTAAATAATAATTCATTGATCAGTTATAAATAAATTACCAATTTAATTCTTAGCCGAATAAACAGGCATTCGACTCACCAAAAATCGACTGCACGTTCTGAGTTGTCCAAGCGAGATCGCAATATATGCGAACATTATGACATACGATACAACGATGGTAAGTATATCCGATTGAGATTCACGATAAAGCTCGTCCTCGATAGATCTTTCGGAAGTAAATGCCAAGTTCATGTAATCTGGTTTTTCCGTTGCTGTCCAATTCTTCATGAAAGCGATGAATCTGTAATTTAAAAAAAATACGGCTCAGAATTTTCTTAACGAACTTGGAATTGTAATATGCGAATAAAAATTAATAAATTAAATTAAATTGAAATCTTTTAAGAAGCCACTATAATTTGAGCATTTTGTATTTTAAGGAATTTGAATAGCATGAAAAATCCAACAAAATTACTGGAATCGTGCTCTTTCCTAAACAGGTGAGATTTCAAACAAACCCAAACAAGATATCCTTGACTTGGTGGAAATCAATCTTGAAATAGCTATCTTTTAATTTAATAAAGACTCACTTCTCTTCCCATTCCATTGCCGGTTGTAGCTTCGTCTTGTTGTGATAATTATTAACCAATATAGTAAGAACAATAGCTGTGGCTTTTTCGTAAGGTGGATTATGCAGGGATTGTCCAGGCGACAAAAATCCTCCGACAGCGATCGCCGGATCGACCGGACCTCCGTACGGTGCCAGACATTCCGGATTGTAAGCATTCCTGAAATAACCCGATTGAAAACGTAAATCTTAAATTAAGGCTTGCTTAACTGGATAATGAAAATAGAGCTTACAAACTAGTTACTGGATGAAATAATTATAATAGATTGGTTGATCCTTTTTCGAGGTATTGTCAACATTTTATAATAATGTTAAAATGAATATTTGATCAGAGAACGTTCCATACTTTGCGTGATACACGATTATCGGCTATAGCGTGAATTGATTTATTTCGAATAAAAAAAACAGTCGTTTATCAGCTCTATTTGTCAACCCAAACAAACCCAAATAAACAAGTCGTTTAACGTGGAATATATCATTATTTCCTTACTGGGAACAGGCTTTGAAGTGATCGAGATAATTGACTTTGTAACCATCTTCATCGTCGCTATTATTGAAAATATCGACATCGTCTTGCCAGTAGCCCCAAATGCTTTGGATTGCGCATCGTTGTACATCCGGAGGTCCGGTAAAATCGTTGGTCAACGGTGCGAAACATACGTCAGCGAGTGTATAATTATTCCGAGTAACGAGACTTTTGATGTCCTCCTGAAGCTTGAATATCGTGAGAAGGAAATTTTTATCGAAGACCGGGCCGAACGTAATCGGACCATTTGATGTGTTGTGAACGATCTGTAGAAAATCATAAGCAAAATAATATTAATTTATTGAAAAGTATTTTTCATTTTGTCCGAAAAGTGGACAAAATGAAAAATTTCATTTTCTCCTCCGAGCATTCGTATAGTAACTTCAATATTCATAATGAAACTCACGTTAGGCAAGCCAACGGACGTTATAATGATCTGTTCGTTTCTGTAGAATGGCTCGAAGTGACTGTCGAAGTAATCACGTTCGATGCGAGACCGAGATGTTGGAGATGCCCATAATTCGACCGGATCAGTTGTAATATGAACGTACTTTACGCCATGTCCCAGAGTAACGATGAACAGAAATCCGAAGAAAAGAACGACCCACGGTCGCTGAGCGCATACTGAAAAAATAATGAAAAAAGAAATGATAATTTTTAATACGAATCCTCGTTCGAGTTATCGATAAGAATGAAAACGTATCCGATAACTCACCGGTACCCCACCAGCAGAAAAACTGTTGCAAAACTTTGTCGGTGTTTGCACCGAGACGTTCGATAAAGGTGGATTCAGCATCGAGTAGATCTCTGGGTAAATCGTCAGCCGATATAACACCTAAAAACAACAAACTCATCGTGTCTATAAATCTTTTAAAAACAACAACAACAAAATCTTCATAATTTTGTGTTTTTGTAAATTGGATAAGCATTGTTTCTTTATTAACAATATTTCGGACTTTCACTCAAGCGCCATATGCAAAGCGAGAATATAAAATAAAACGTTACCTCGCTGATCGAACGTGTAGAAGAAAAGAATGTCGAGTAAGTTAGATTTCATTTAAAGCATGATTTTATTAATAAGGTAGAACGGGAATTCTCGTTGGGCGACTCAAAAACAAGATTGTCAAAATTTGAGTAACTGGATAAGCATTTATCTACGTCAATAAAAAAAAAAAAAAGAAAAAACAAATTGATGGAATTCATTCGAATAAGAAATATACGAACCTTTTTTTCGCTTTATAAATTATGTACCGTCAAGTATTACAGATCACGCGTTAAACATTTTAATATTATCTCCTTCTCGAGAAATCCGTCTATCAAGATTCGTCTGACGTTAATAATGAATAAAAGAAGGGTTTACGTAATATATCCGAAAAAAAAAAAGAATATAGCTTATCTCTCGATCAGGTGAATAACGATACGTGTGTTTCTCTAAAAAAATTCAAGTGCATTAGTGTAGCTGAATATGGTGATACGTTGTGACGCGAGTAAGCGATAAATCGTACGTGGAACTGAAAAAAATAAAAAGAATTGGCAGTACATTTTTGGCGGTCGAATTTCGAAGCGTTAATTTATCGAATCCTTCGAGATATCCTGTTGAGATAGCGACGCAACAATGATACAAGTATAAAGTTACACTCAGCGACAAGCAAGCAGGAAAATGATAAAAACACACATACGTACACGCACATACAATTACGTGTTACAAAAGTATAACAGGAAAGGGATGCAGCAACGAAACGTAAATTGTGAAAAAAAAAAAAAAAAACCATAAAACGGCAAAACCACCACTCGAAAGAATCA
>JAPYZI010001952.1:0-53053 GCA_030523105.1 Ophioninae sp. A BG-2022a | reverse complement strand
GGACCATCGATTTTTGCAAATTTTTCCATACATACCCCTTTGCGTTTTTTTTAGCGATTTTTCAAGTGGATATTCCGGAGAAACTAAACGAGATATCGATACGAATCCAACGCCATTATTTAAGTTAGGCAAAAACCTTTTCCAAACGCCCCTATTGAATGTCCATAGCATCCGCGAAGCTCGCCCTACGACCTTTTGAAGTATCGTGATTTTTGTGATTCCGGCAAAATGGGCCTGGGAGGTCGAAAAAATTTTTTTTCCGTTTTTTAAGTATTAAAAGGGTGTATTTGATCGGAAATTGTCCGCTGATTACGAATATGCCCGAGTTTTTGCCGAAAGTGCAAAATTACACTAGGAAAATGGGAAAAACCTTTCCCAGATTATCTCTTTGTCGTTTTTTCCTAGAAATGTCGAGTTCAAGGCGAATAAAACGGTGGATTTGTTGAAATATCAATAATAATTCAGGGGTAGAATGAAAACGGTCGTCAGCGCCACTACTCGAGAGCTACCAATGGGGATAGCCCCCAGCAGGCTCGGCACGTATAATCCTCGAGAAGTGTCCTTCCATGCACGTCTGACTTCCTCGTTGCTTTGGTTCGGTGAATGAACCAGCGCGTGGACGAAAAAAGAAAAATAAAGATCCGTTAGCGGTGACACTCGCGTATCCCGATCCAATTACAGATCTTTCGCCGACTAAAAGCGCGCGATGAGATATCCAAGATTTTCGCAAGATCATTCTCGCGGAACACACTCCCGAGCAATTTCCTTTATCGCTCCCGGGGGGTCTTTCCCGTCGCGTTCGAACGCAAAAAAGGGAAAAGTAAGCTCGGCCGCGATCCTCGATTGCCGAAGGTACCACCGACACAGAGGAGACGAGGGTGCGAGCGGGGAGGCCGCTCGATGGGTGCGAAAGAGCAACCGGGAACGACGAGAATTCCGATGGAACCTCGTCGGGCCCAGGGAAGCTTCTCTTCGGCTGTCGTTGCGGGGATAATTAGTTTATCCGGGAATTTCACGAATGGCGAGACGCCCGGGGAAGCCCGGAGAAAAGAGGACTGTCGACATATATGCGCGTAGACATTACGATGTATATAGTATAAACGATATTGAATATTGGCTATCCCGAAGCGGACTCGGTACGTGCCCGGCAGCCTTGAAAACTGGAATACCACTCCGGTATTCAAAATTAATGTCAGCCGGAGGAAAAAGCTTTCCAAACTTGTTCATTCCTCCGATGCACTCGACATGGGCGATCGTTTCGTTAGGAATAAAAAAAAAAACAAAAACATTCGTTTTCTTCATGAACCGACTTAACACTCGTCAAAGAAATATCGATTCGCGAAACGATTGCCTGAAATAATCGTTGCTTTTCAAAGTCAACTTTTCGAATGAAAACAGATTGAAAATTCGTATTGGTATTCTTGGTGATAACGTTCTCGAGTCGCGCGATCGAAAACGATATTTCTTTTTCGCGCTTCTTCCGTACGATCCTTTTGGCGTTCTTTCCGCAACAGCCCTTTCGCCGACTCCTAATTTGATAGCAACGAGTGGCTAATTAAATTCGAGGCGTTTCCGAGGGTTCCAGCTTTTTTTCTCTTCTCTCCGTCTTTCTTTCTCTCTGTATCGATTCACGAGCGCTCTACCTTCGTGGCAACGCGGACGCCTCCGCATCGGTTTTTCGGAATTAGATAAGAATATTTTATTGACGAGCCGTACGGGGGCTGGTCGAACGAGAAAGAGAAAGAGAAAGAAAGAGAGTGCGAGACGGACGAGACAAACGGAGCATTCTCTTTCAGGTTAGTTCGAGTTATGGGATGCTGCTACGGGGAAAACGAGAGATCGACGAGGGAGAGGATCGGGGATGGAAAAAGCAAGGGGAGAAACGGATGTGTAAGGAAGAGAGAAAGTGGGAAGGGAGAGAAGTTTCGACAGGCGTGTATAGAAGGCCTTCAAGGGTTTAATAAGGAAGCAACGCGATTGGCTCGATTCGCGAGCCAATAACCCCACTTCCCGTGTGCCACGCGCTTCCGCTTTCTCCCTCTTCTTGTAGTCTCCGTCCGATGGCCATTTTTTTAGCTCGCGATAAACGTACCCGGGCGTGATTGAAATTGATTTTTTTTTTCTACACTTTCCGTCTCCCACTCGTCACCCGCAGAGGAAAGACCAATTTCAGTGGTAGCGAGGAGAAGGGGTGAGAAACGAACATTGCTCGTCGCTCTACGAGGGAGAGAAAATATTCATCCTGGCACTTTGGTCAAAGTTTTCGCGATCAGGGGGAAGCGCGAGAGCCACAGCTAGGCGCCCTCTCTCTTTCACAAGCTCCAACGGTTCACGTATGAACGTCCGTACTGGGAACGTCGCTTCATTCGCTGTCCCTTCAGATCGAGAATAATAGGGAAAATAATTACTTCGCTGTTCTATCGCACCGAAGCTTTTTCCATTATTTTTTTATTTCTTTTTTCTTTTCTTCCTCGAGCCCGCGAAAACCAATCGCACCGTGGGAGTTATTGTCGAGTGCGCGAGGATGGTAACCTTCATTATCGTATTCCGCGTTAATAACGTCGACGTTCCCATCGTTGAAACGCAACGAAAATTATTGTTTCCCAAATTTGCAATTATTGTTTTTCGGCATCAGGTTCGTTTCGAACGTTTCGATTTTTATCGCAGTCGCTTTCGTTCCTTTGTTCTTCGATACGCAATATTTCCGTATATGTTGCGTTTCGGAATTTAACGCAGCGAGAAAAAAAATTGCACCGGCCTCCTCCCCCTCCTCCTCCTCCGTGCTTCCGCGCAGCCGCGCTCGACAATCAAAATTCGCTCAGGGTACTGAATATTAAAACGTATACAAGCTCGGCGTTAGAGCTGGTGGGATTGATAGTTGTTTGCCGGCCCTCCCGAAGAAGCGAAGATAAAGGGAGGGCCTGGGGAGGTCGAGAATGAAGGAAGAAAGAGGAGGAAATAACCTATGTGGCGCGTAATGTTTACGAAATCGTGCCGATCCGGCATTTTCGTATGATCCGGAGGAAGGGAGGAAGAACTGGGGGGAGGGGAGGGGGAGGGTCTATCGAACAACCTACACGTATAGAGCCTGAAGAAAGGAACGAGCAATATTTATACACCTCCGTATAGCTCCTATCGAAAGTTGCCGTTGAATCGACCCTCATCGTTCGATCACTGACGCGACCCGGCGGTGCTGACGTTATTCCACCCTGATATCGCCCGGGTCGGCACGTGTATTAATATTGATGAGTCACGGGAAAGCTCTCCTTGTCAGCCAAACTTCATACCGCATAACTGACCAGTTAAAGCGCCACATTGTCATCGGAACTCTGTCCACGAGCGACCAGTACCGTCACGTTCGAGTATACAATGGCAGGCAACGATTTAAAAAAAAAAAAAATATTCTATTTTTTCGTCGACGTCGCAGAGTCTCGCCTCGTTAATGCCTCGTTGAATTTCGATTGGAAAACAGTGTCGAACCTGGTGTATTCTTATGGATATTCGTTCTACAGTAATTCCGGAACTTTTTCGGTGGATCTTGCTTCGCGCCGTGTTTTTTTTTTCAATATATATATAAATATATATATATATATATATAAATTGGTAACTGTATAATCTCGGCGTCGTTGAGCCATACCGGTTGAAAGCTCGTACGTTGCTCTTCTTCTTCTTCTTCTTCCTCGAGTCTTACCCGTGGGGCTGGCATCCGATGCATTATTTATAGAAACCCTGGAAACGTCTAATCCTCGTCTGAGACTGCCTTCTGACTAGGTGGCTCGGGTTCTCCGCGATTGTGCAGGAACATTCGACGAGCCGTACAAGCTCGAGTAGAGAGAACAAGAGGAAGGGACGAACGTCGAGAAGGAGGAAGCGGCTTGTCAGATTATGCGCAATACCGAATGAGGAAGCGACACGATGCCGTTAGTTCACGGGGAAACCGTTCTTTCTTCTCCTTACCTCTTGTCTCCGTTGAGTTTTATTTTCGGTCGTATATATATGTACGCTCGCGTCTCGCCTTCTCCAATTTTTTTTTTTTGGTTTGTTTTTACGGTGACGCGAAGATAGACGCGATCTTACGTGTAGAAACGTACACGGTGAGTAAACACACTTGGCGTACATTATACAAGCCAATTGAGGGGATCGGGCAAAGGACCCCGCGATCGTGTTCGGGCCATTGCTCGGCACTGTAAACATCGCGATTGGCCATCTCTAGCCAAGAGGTTGTTGCACCTTGCGCCCCACCTGTGCACGCTCCATGCTCCTGTTAGACCGATCTATACAACGATTGTACACATCGCTAGGGTGTATTCCCTCGAGCCCCCAAACACCCGCAATTATACGCTAGTGAACCTCCGTGTATCACACTCGCGAATAATCCCGACAGGATTCACCAAAGCGTACGGATATTCGTGATTTTCGGGGGACGACGCTTCGAAATAGGGACTGTTTCAATGTTTAACCGTCCAATTTGATTATGGGAATAATAATGACGACCGGTAGAATTCATATTTTCGTTACTCTTTCAGTACCACGGAAACGGACGCGAATCCCGAAACGAACCTCGAGAGTCTCAAGCTTGTCGAATCCCTCGAGAACTTGACGAGAGTCGAGGGAACTTCGGCTCACATGCGCTGCAAAGCCGTCGGTGAACCCGCTCCCACGAAATTTCAATGGTTCAAGGAGGGCGACCCCGTCCTCGGTGAACCCGGGAGAATACTTATCAGGAAGATTCCAGCTCAGGTAAACCATCCGTTCTTTGATGCTTCGTTGTCGTTCCAACGAGTCGAAGCTTTCGTCTTTTTTAATATATATTTAATACACGAGTTGGGGTTTCAGGGACACGATCGAGCGGACAAAAAGTTCGCCGGTACTCGGCTAAAGATCAACGAGGTGTCAGCCAGTGACGAGGGAACGTACACGTGTCGAATCGGGAACGGAAAGGACGAGGTCGAGAGCTCGGCAAGACTGAACATCGCGGTCGAGCCTTACGGTCAGTACCACCATGGACGTTCACCGCCAGTCGCATTTTCCATGGTTCGACCCGGTCGCCGATGTTCATTTTTTATTACGCGTTCGCCGGGCGCGGAGGAGAGGCAAGAAAAAAGAAAAAATCAAAGAAATCCGTTGCGCCAGCTGGGCGCTATTTCACGAAGAATTAGCTTCGTTAGGGAGGTCGGAAGACAAAGAGCGAGCGGAGATGGGGGTCGAGTCTAACGATCGACGAATTTCCTACTTTGGCCGAGAAAGTCCCCGGAAACTAGTAGGAGCTCGGTGACATCTAGATTCTCACTCCCTTTCCCTTGTCTCCGATCTTCCGTATCCCTGCCGTTCCACCGTACGAAGCTAACGTCGCGAAAATTTTACGGACGGTTGATCCGCCCG
The DNA here is from genome assembly GCA_030523105.1 of Ophioninae sp. A BG-2022a. NCBI lineage: Eukaryota > Metazoa > Arthropoda > Insecta > Hymenoptera > Ichneumonidae > Ophioninae sp. A BG-2022a. Next base: position 47,671 of record JAPYZI010001952.1, on the reverse strand, counting down.
GGCAAAAGTGAAACGATACCAAGACCCAAATGAGAAAGCTCACGCGTGTACAGGGTGTTTCGAACGAAAGGTGTTTTACGCAACCTTCATTTTTTTAATAGCATTTTCTCGATATTTTTTTCATCGAAAACCTTCGTGTTTTAAAATAATACGAATAATTATCGAAACCTTCGTTTTAATCCCTTTGGAAGTAAATTTCCCTCGAGTAAAAAAATATCTCAACAGATCGGAGAAAAATACGAGCGATCGATCGTGAAATTCTCGCAAGGACGAAAGTCCCGTGGAACTCGACGGTCTCTCGTTCTTTGGTAAAAACGATAACGATTTCACCCTCGGTATCCATAGTCCCGAACTCGGTTCGACGCTCGCGACTGCTGGCATCGTCTTTGAGGCGGAAATGAAAGAAGGCTTGAATATTGATAGGATCGCGTCAGGTGCGGGGTGGGGGGTCTCTCCCGGTTCGCGAGTTTCATGAATTCATGAGACCTGGCGCGAACTCACTTATTTCCCTTCCACGGAGTCGGAATCAGTGCCCTCTGTTGCGAATCCCCCATCTTCAAAGCTCGCAACCTCTAATGTCTCCAGTTCCCAATTTACGATCGCGTTGCCCCCCCCCCCCCCCCGTATACGTGCGAACCGGCAGCGGCCAAAGTGCCGAGGAATTGCGAAAACGCCGTCCTTGGCAACCCCGACTCGCCACCGTTACCCCTTCGTCCTGCTTCTCGACTCTGTGTATAGCGTGTGTATTATTACATCGCGCACCGTGCAACCAAACTTAACCCAAACTATGCCCGACCCTACCCGTACACGTACGTACGGTGCATGCGGCATCGGGAACGTCGAGCACGTAAATTTACGCCTCCCGCGTCCTTTGCATTCTCAGTGTCGACCGCTGGCGATGAAAGGAGCCTCGACACGTGAATAGTTACAACCGCATCGTAGTTCCCTCCACTGTTCGTGCATTAGTGCATCTTGTGTACCTTCCTACCGATCTAAAGATACATACGTAACGCACGAATCGGTTAGAAATTTACACCGTACGTCCTTCGAGTTTCCACGACGAATATTTCGAATCAGGAATATCTATAGTTTAGTCCGTATCAACGTTCTTCTTTTCAAAAAATCGAAAATGTGGGAACGTAATATCGCCAGTTTTTTTTTTGGGGGGGAAAAAGAAACGAGCCTTAATCATGGAGCTTCCAGAGCAATGACATTTTTTTATTTCTTTAGATCCATTGTTCGACGATGTATTTTTGGTCAGATTTGAATTCAGGTTATCACGATAAAGTGTTGTATGATTATTGAGGTATTTTAAGATTACGATTTCAGTGAACGATATAATAATTTTCATTGCCTTCGATCAAGTCAAACGAAAATTTCCAACGTCAGCAATGAACGGTACACTCTGCTTTTACGTTTCGATTCTTTGTTCGGATCCTCTTCAGAAATTTGCTTTTTTCTGTAAACGATGATTCATAAATTTGACAAATTTATGAATCATCGTTTTTACGAGATTATATATAAGTTTGCTATGTTTTATAAAGGTGTATATAAATTGATTAATATAAATTTTGGGACGATTTTTTTCAAACTTTGATCATAGTGATTTTGTGCGATCAACTCGCTACCCTTGGAATTAATTCTTGAACGTACGCGCGTTTCGCGATAACAGCGGAGGTACGGGAATTTCCGAGCGTCTTGTAATTATCAACTCGAACACTTCCGGCTGCATATTCAATTACCGCTGTCAAACGCGAGCGTGGACTGACGTTTCGTGAAAAGTTACATCGTAATTTCTGGCGTGTATGGATCGGGGGCCCGAGAACGGAAGGTTCCTCACAGACGGAGGAACGGATTGGGTCGCGTGTGAGAACGAGCGAACCGGAGACAACACAAAACAGAGATCGAGAAAGCCGAAGGGAGAAGAGGGAACGAAAGCTCGAGAGGTAAGGCGAAGCGTTAATTTCTGATGGAATTCAATCGCTCTCGTGTTACCAACCGACTTCGCGAGCCTCTCTGGTTACGTCCGTACTCCCCGATTATTGTTTCCGCAAATATCGAATGTACAGATTCGATTCCGCTCTGTGTAATTGCCAATGAGTTTCGACAATATCATTTTTCAAGCTTCAGAAACGTTGAAAGTTGTGCTTTTCTATTCAAAAGTTGTTTCAAAAGATATATATTTCTCATGAAAAATGGCAATTATGTATCGATAAAAAAAACAAAAAAAAAAAAAAACACAACGATACAAAAAATTAGCATCAAACGTGGAGATTAAAAGACGAGCGAATAAAAAGAGAAATTCAATAGATCGCGATAAAGCAGAAATGGAACGGGGGACGGATCAAATCTACAGAGAGAGAGAAAGCTTATTGGCTATACGTACAATCACCGCTCACATTTTATCATCCGTACGTGAAGCTCTATTTATCCGTCTCATTGATCCGTAATCGAGCGCTCGAATGACAAGTATAACGAACGGTCAGGAGTAGATCCTCGGACTGCTCGTATAGCGAATTTGATTGGAAATTTTCCGTAATTAAATCGGGTATAGCAACAACCCCTGTGTACAGGATCGTACACAGGCATCGTTCGTAAACGTGAGTTACGCGAGTCTCTCCGCGTACGCGTGTATACGCAGAGTTGTGTACTTTGGTGCAACGTGAATTTGGCTCATCGCTATCGAACGATGTACTCTATATTGGAACGATTGTGAAACCGAGCTATGATTACCAGCTGGTTTCGGAGGACGCGTGCTCCATCCTTCCAAATTGCAATATCGGTTCGCGTTCGCTTTTTCCGTTCCTGAAATTGAACCGATAAAATGGGTACGCGATGCCGAAATCATATCTGATTTTCGCAAGTGTCGTCTCCCTATTTCGTGCTCTCGTTAGACGCGTTCAAGATTGGCGGCGACGTTGCGAGTCCGCTCGTACGGTTCGCGATTTCCTTTCTATTTCTCATCAGCGATATCGCGTCTTCCCGATATTCGGAGACGCAGAGGATCAGAGGGGAATCGGAAAAACATTTTTTTCTTCGGAGGACGTTGAAGGGAGTAACATCTACAAGGGCAGAGAGAGAGAGAGAGAGAGAGAGGGAGAGAGAGAACGAAAAGGAAAGAATGAAAGAGAAACGGGTCCATTCCGGATTTCAAGAATGAAAGAAACGTCGAAAGTATCCCCGTCTTTGTCTCGTTTTGGCTGGCGATTTTTTCTCGTCTCTCTTCTTATCTCGACGAAGCGATTGTGCAACGAGGAGTATCTCTTTACGGAGAGACGAGAAAGATTTTTTTCTATCTCTCTATTGGGTGCTCGGAAGAGTAACGTCCGAAATAAAAATCCCGATGTTTCTTATCCGTGGATACTCGTACGAATTATTTTTCGGGGCACCCTGTGTCTCGAACGTCGAACGCGTTTTCCTTACGGTATTCTTTTTCTTTGTTGTTGTTGTTGTTGTTTTTTATATTCGTTCGCTTTGCGTCGGATACAACGGCAACGACTCTCTCGTTCAGCCTCGTTCCTCCGCTCTCACCAGCCGTTCTTACTTTTCTTTCGGTTCCAGCGATGTTTTCTCTATCTCTGGTTGATTTCTCTCGACTAGCAGCGAGTAGTCCTCACTGAAACGGAGATAAGAAACGCCGGCGTGCGAATCCTCGAGAGTTTTCCCTTAAGTGAATGTTCGAGTCGCGGGTCCCTTCCGGAATCCTCCGCGATATCTACGAGCACGTTGGACGAGAATTGCAGGCGGGGGGTTATCCACTCCCGGTGAAGGTACGAGATCGGGACTCTCGTACAAATGGGACGTATATTTAACGGGCGTTTTGTCTTGATCGTGGCTAGAAGCTAGGTTAGGATCTCTCTCCTTCCCTCTGGCTTTATTTCTATCTCGTTCCTGGTATCTCTTCTCGTGTAGCTATCCGTTCATCTATTAATCCATCCATCTATCCCTCCAAGTAAAACGGGCGTCCCTCGTGGTTGAGACGATAATCGATCTTGCGCTATCCACGACCGCGCCGTCTACTTTAGCTTAATGCGGTATTCGAAATTGCTCGTAGGTTCCTTCTTCCGGTTGATCCTCGTTTCTCTTCTCTTCTATCAACTATATCGGTCGCTCACTTTTTTTTTTCTCGTTTCTTCAATATCTCATCGACCTGGTAACACGAGTCGAAACGATCTCTCGCTCAACTGCTCATTCAGGGGTTACGAAATATATCCAAGTTTCCAACGATCCAGTTCTTTTCGCTGTTCTTCTTCTCGTTTACCTTTTTTTTTTTTTGGTCTTACGTAAAATTGTCTTTTTATTCGACGGAGTTTTTTTTTCAGCCGCAGCTCCTCAAGGGATTCGTACGTTAAGGGGGCGAAACCGTACGTTAAGGGTGAACCTTGATGACTCGGCTGGAGCTTCCGTCGTTATCCTTGCTTAACCTTCGACGCGTGCTCCGATATAACTTGCATAATACAGAGAAGTTGCCGCGGGCTTTGCTCGCTCGTATACATCGAGCACCCTCTACAGCGAAGCCTTCGAAACTCGCGTTAAGAGAAATCTTGCCTCGACGATTATGCGGGCGACGTACGTACACATTGAAAATGCCGGTCTCTCGGTATCTCGAGAAACGTATGCGCTTCGTACGTACGACGCTGAGCGTCCTCACGGTAAACCGGTGTACTAAAAATATACCGTTTCCTATCTATGAAAAAATTCGATACAAACGTTTACCTTTAAAAATGATTTTCCAAAAAAAAAAAATCTTTTTCGTAGGATCTCCGATTCATTTTTTTGTTATTAGCTTCGCTATATATGGCATCGTTCGATTTGTCCCATTAAATATTTTTGTCTTTCCGTTAGATTTCGAGTGGCAACTCCGGTGCGGAATTCAGAGATATACCGTATCGGGATAGAGGGTACAACCGAGTGAGAAACACGCCTCTCGGTAATAAAGATAGGAATCGTGCCCTCGTCCACGTTACAGCCCGTCAGCCATGGAATTCCGTGGCGATTCGAAAACATCTGGGAGAACGCTCGATAGCTACATGAAAAGAAAGGAGACGATTGGAGAGGAGGCAGACGTAAAAATAGCTCTATCGGCATTTCCGCGAGTCGAAATCGGTTCGGGACACGGTGCACCGGTGACGATCGTTACACGCTCCGGCCGATAACTTTACCGATCATACTTGACTCGACTGAGTTTCGTAGCGCGAACGGAGCAACCCGAAACGATCGACATTTCGGATTATATCCACCACGGGAAAGCTTGTTCGATCGGTGTTTCGTTTGGGTATGAACAAACGCACGCACACGCTCGTTACTCTTCCGTGCAAAAGTGAACGCGGAGAAATACAGAGAGAGAGAGAGAGAGAGAGGAATATAGAATCCATGGGAAACTGTAAATCGTTCGTGTGCATGATCCCGAATCGACCGACGGGCGAACGAACCCCAAAGGGAAGAAGAGAAAGAGAGAACGAGAATTGGTCCATTGCCGGAGCGGTCATGTATTTATTAAGCATCGCTATAGTTTCCAACCCTTCCACTTCACCCTGCCCGCACGCCATGTTGGATTAACGCTGTACAAGAGTTCGAACGCATCCGACGGTATTTCATCTAGACGTTTTTTTTTTTTGTTTTTTTTTCGCTGCCGATACACGGCTCACGAGTGAACCATCCGAGCCAGTGAGTAGGGATGAAATTTAATGGATTTCAAAATTTTTTCGAACGTTCATCATTCGGCGCGAGCTTGGGATTTCGATTTGTCGATTTATCGTGATAAACATTGCCAACCGTAATTGCATCATCGGATACAAAACAAACCTTCCGAATATTGATGGAAAGTCTCTCACTACCCCGAGTCATTTTACAAATGACATTTTCTCGGCTTCTCTCGATATATTACAGAAACTAAAAAAAAAAATATTCAGTCGTTTCGTTCAGCTTCGCTCAAATGAACGAATAGTTCAATAGATTATGTCTATCGTCTCTAATTTTTAAAGTTTCCCGTTCGAGCCTGTATCAGCGTTAAAAAAAACAACAAATGTTTCGACCGGTTGGTGTAATTTTGTTTCGTGCGTATACGCGTGGAAACGATCCGATCACGCGTGACTATTAAAAGTGCGATTTAACCGGACAGGGGAAGAGGGAATTAACGGACGAGGGAGGGAGAATACGAGAAGGCCCCCAAGAGATGCGTATCAACGATTCAGCATAAACGATATTCGCGAACGTATGCCAGGGTTACCCCGAATCTAACGGAAGTCGAGAAATATGTTCGCCGATTTACATACACGTTGATATTCGGCCGGTATCTACGCTCGCGTACACCTGGAATCCCGTATCATACCCGGCCGTACACACCGATAGATAGGCCTACGTTTTTGCCGCTCCGTGCGGTGGATGGACCGGAGTGCACCACGGTGTTCTCCGTATGGGTCAAATGGCTCGTCGTTAATCCTCTCGCAGTTTGTGGAAAACGGACAAAACTCCCGGAGCTCCGGTACACGCGTGCAACCGGATTCGTAGACTCACCGCGTTCGAACGCGCCTGCGGATTATCTCTGTGGCCGACTCAATGTCGACCAAAATGAAATAACAGCCACGAACGCCGCGGGTCTCTCATTTTTTACTATTGCCGGTCAACCCTTTCAAACCCAAACAAACCCAAATAAACCCAAACAAACTCAGGAATACTTTCGGAGAATGAATGAATAACGTAAAAAACCGGGCGATATGTGAAGAACATGTAAAATACGCGTTTGTAAAAGACTCGGCCGAAAAGTCGTTCAAATAAAACTCGAATATATATATATATATATATATATCTGTATATAAAATGAGAAATTGTTTTGATAAAACGATACGTATTCGGTTCGTAATAAAATGAAATTTGCCACGGGAATATTAAAACGTGAGCTTTCAAGTATACGCGTACAGAGCAGACGTATACTCTCGTGCGCACGGGACGACCACGGAGTTAACGCGAGTTATCGTTTCGGGCAATAACGATTCGTCGAGAAGGGATTCGTAAACGTACACTGGAGTGTGCACTCGCGGATATCGAACGAGCGGAATTTCGTGACAGCGCGGTCTCGCGTGCCTCCAAACTCGGAAGCTTCGAAAAATAATCCCAGTGGCTGGGCGGGATTACGCGAGCTTACGATTCGAATCCACGATGCGCGCGGAGACACACCGGTGTGTTTCGCTTAATATTATTTTATGCTGATGGCGTGGGAGAAGGAGATATATAGTTTACGATGCCTGTGTCGCGTCCCACCACCGCCTAATCCCCATTAGCACTGTTACATGAAATTCTAATAAAGGTATAGGCCCGAGTCTCGCGCTACGCCGAACAACCATCCTTCTCTCTCTTCGAACTATCTCCGCCTAACGCTCCACCCTCTTTCTCTCGTTCTCTATCTCCGAGGGAGAAAAGCTCGTTTATCATGTCGCGCTTTAAACTCATCGGTCCCGTTAACCGGAAACCCGTTCGCGGGATCGTATAACCGACGAGAAATTGCGCAAAATTTCGTGAATGAAACTCGAAAACTTTGAACGAAAGATTCATCGTGTCTGTAATCTTATAATCTAGCTGGTCCCATCTTTCTAGAAACTTCTAACGACCCGATACCATCTGTAATTTATATTAATCGTATCGTTGAATATCGATCGCTCGATTCGTACCGAGATAATAATAATCCATTATTTACTAAAATTATTTTATTTTCATTGTTCATTGATATTACATGTTTAGTTTTGTTACGAAAAAACGATTGAACGCGAATTGACTCGGCACGGGAGACTCATGGACGATTGACAACGAAAAATGCTTTTCGTTGCTTCAATAAAAAGAACCTTGAACCGGACGAACCCGGATTAATAGATTGGACAGTAATAAGGGTGTAACGAGAGTAGAGGCGGGATCGTCGAGCGGTGGATGAGCACAGGTACCGACGTAACGCGTCGTCGAGAGCCACCGCGCTCGACGCAGGGTGGTAATTAATGAGCCCCGAGCTTCCTTATCTTTTCCACTTCCCGTTCGAGACGCGTATACGTACAGTCGACGCGAGATTATGATACGAGACTCGTCCGAGACCTTGCCGGAGTAAACGCCGTCGCGACGCCGCTGCGCTACACCCTTTCCTCTTTTCCCTGCGTTTACGATGACTCGTGTACGAGAAGGCGCGGACCAAGGTGTACGCTCGCGAATTTATAGCCTCGCGGAATGAATAATGAGCGAGATAGAGAGGGTGAAGAAGAGGGGATGTGGAAAACGGAAAACGTGAGCGAGATATGAAAAAATACGAATTTTTATCATTTTTTTTCTTCCGGATATGCATTTGTACGATCCGATCGGGCTAAACGATACGCGGAAAAAAGTAAAAGTTTGAAAAATATGTTAATTTTCAATAAATTTGTTGCCAAGAGCTTGACTGTCCGCCATTTTGAATAAATTTGGATAACAGAAGTGTCTGGAAGGTTCTTAGTTATCGGTAATCAAGAGCCGAAATTTTCGGGCTGGGAATTCGAACGATAAAGAAATCGAAACAAAATGGCCGATTCGTAACGGATCAACGACGCGATCGTTCGTTCTCGAAAATAAAGATCGTGGAATACGCGTAGGGTTCGTTAGGCTGGGTATTGATACGATCGTTCTTTCGACCGTTATTTTTCGAACTACCCACCCGTATACGCGTGTATATAGATGTAGACACGTATAAATTTAATTTGTGGGCAAATATTAGTGGTCGTGGAGGGTTAAGCGGTGAGAAAGAGATTCATGGTCCATTAAAGCCCATTATGTAATAGTCAATACGATAGGGTCCGGCGTGAGCGAGGTGAGGGGTGACTCGTGTATCAACGCGAAACGTAAGACCCTTCCGGTAACCACCCTTACTGGCGACGATACAAAACGATCGTTTACCTTGAAAGGGTGCCTCCGTGTGTACGTACCGCCCAACCGAAGTGCGCGTCGTTTCCATTATTCATCTCTCCTCCCTCTGTGTGTTTTTTTGTTCCAGATGCCGGAAAAATTGATGACGCCGGCGAACACGAAGATTACGCACCGGCCATGCCTCACTTTTCCGATCTGTTGGACGAGTAAGAGAGATTATTTATTATCCAAATCGAATAAATCTCCGCGCTTATCCGTCCAGCTCTGAAGCGAGTCTACTGTCCCGCGCGTGCTTGTATGCCGCGCATATACGGGAAACGAGGGTTTCCAAAAATCCCGCCACGCTGCGCTCTAGACGCGGCTTGAAAATGGCCGCGGGACGCGCCGCCGTCAACAACCGTAGAAATGATAGAACCGCGTTGTTGTGTTTGCTCGATGTTGTGACGCTTGGAAAAAAATTATTATGAAGCTACGTGTGTACCTACTCTTGTTACAAAATTTTTATATTTTTATATCCGCTCGTACGAGCGACAACGTTGTTATCGGAACACCGAGACGAAGGTTTGTCGCGTCTGACGGGACTTTGTTTTGACGGGATTTTTGAGGTTACGGTTCGCGCGAGAAAAGCATGGGCACTTCCTCGATGTAATGGATTTCAAGAAACGCGTATATCGAATTATTTTTTGTATTATTTCTAGTACGGATGACGAGAACGGACCGGATAGTTCGAGGATGGAAGCACCAACGCCGCACGGAACGCTCGTCGTTAACACCGATCCGTTTACGTTTCGATCGCACAGTCCAGATTTGTCGACGAGCTCGCAGTCGAGCGTCGTAGATGCCAAAGCACGCGGTGGCCTTAGCGATTCGAACACGGACCGATCGCGCAGACCCTTCGAAGCACCCGGCGTCAATGCTGTACCGGCGCGTAAAAGCGTTCGGGACGGTGTTTGCGAGGTGGGTGGTCCAACGGACGTTTCGAACGCCAGCCCTTTCCTCGTAACCCGTTTTCACGCCTGATGCATTTTCGTACCTTTATACGCTTTTACAGGTGTACGTTGGAAAGATCTGTGAAAAGTTCGTTGGTAATAGATCGATTTTCGTGCCGTATCCTATGACCCAAAAGACTCTGGAGGAGAAGCTGATGCAGGCCTTTCAAGTCATCAAATTTTCAAAGTGAGTTTGATAAATTCACGCTCGTGGAAAGAGGCCCAGAAAAATAAGGAAAGAAAATAAAGTTTTTCGATTCGATCGTAGAGAGGTATCTTCGAACTGCCAGGCGTACGCGAAGCCGTCCCTCTGCTATTCGGCGTTTCCGATTTGTCGCGACGCCGCTATTGGCCAAAAGCCAAAAATCGCAGAGGCCAGTACGCAACTGCTCAATCTCCTAAACGCGAATCAAGGCAAGAGGAACACCGACGATACGGACAGCGACGACAACAGCGACGACACGACTAGCCCCGAACGAATCCTTCGACGAAGAAGTCCGCAGTACACTCCGCAGGCTGATTTCTCCCTTGACAAGGATGGCGAAGTGCCAACGGGAAAGATGATTAGTCAGAGTTACGGGAATCCGAATTCAGCGAAGAAAATTTGGTTGAATCGCGAACTGCGGCGGATATGTCGACAGGAGTGCGAAATGCTGGAGAACGAACTCTGCCAAACGGAGTACGCGATCGCTAAACGACATCCGCTCATCGGTCAGGTTCCTCTGGTCGAGTGCTCCGACTTGCCACTCGATGATAGTAAAGAAGCCAGCGACTGCCTCACTCTTGGTATATCCACGCACAACAATGTCAGAAAGAGTGCGTAAACGTGATGGTCATAGAGAACTCTCCGAAAAAAAAATAATATAAGTATTAGTAATTGATGATGCCTTGTTTCGGATCATAGATGATCTCTGCTACGGCAACGGAGCGTCGTACCTGGGAATCGTGAAAACCAGTATATCCGGTCGGTCTTGCCTGTTATGGACCAGCCAATATTTACCGGCCGAGGATCGACGGGAACTCGCCGGACGTTCGTCGTACTGCAGCAATCCTGGCGATCCCACCAGCCAGCCCTGGTGTTACGTCTACGTTAACAGCAAAGTGCAAAAGGAACACTGCAATATACCGATATGCGGTGAGTACCGATCGCACACCCGGAAATTTCATCAATTGCAGGACTTCTTTATTTATATTTCTTACTTTTTATTTGTCGTACAGTTAAAGTCGAAAATCTATGGATATACGGAGTCGTCGGCTGCGTACTGACAGGAGGCTTCATCGTAATCCTCGTATTCTATTGCTGCTGTTATCGAACCAGAAAATCGCGCAGGCAAACGAATCACCTGCCAACGAACAAGGTAAGCGTTCTAAGAGAATCAAATTGGAGTGATGAATTATCATTTCTCGCGCGATAATTTTGGAATAATTATCGAAAGTTTGGAAATAAATAATCATTTAATTAGATCATGCTACACAATTGGAATATTGAAATAAAATTTGATGGACTTTTCAGATGCTAACGGGGATACAATGTGACAAGAACATTTACGACGGTAGACGTAGCGCGACGCAACCGATGGAGATGAGTTCTTTGCTCGCGGGTCCGGGCAACACTACCCCAGGTACCGGAACGCTCAGCAGCGGTAGCAGTCGTACCTCGAACAATCGAGTGCCACAATTCGCGGTGAACAACGTCGTGTTCATCCAAGAACTGGGTGAAGGTGCCTTCGGTAGGTCACAATTTTTATAAAATCACGTAAAAAAGGGGAGAAACAGAGATAACAAAAAAGTACTTATACACGCGTTATTATTCTCCTAGGAAAAGTTTACAAGGGCGAGTTGCAAACGGGCAACAAATGCGACGAGCCGATTTACGTTGCCGTGAAAACGCTCAAAGAGAACGCTAGCCCGAAAACGCAGAGTGACTTCAAGAGGGAAGTCGATCTAATGACCGATCTGAGACACCCGAATATCATTTGTTTATTGGGCGTCGTGCTCAGCGGCGAACCCATGTGCATGCTTTTCGAGTACATGACTCAGGGAGATTTGCACGAATTTCTCATACGTTACTCGCCAAGATCGGACGCGCCATTGAACAACGGGACCGGCAAAATTCTCGAACAACCGGAATTCTTGCACATCGCCTTGCAAATTGCATCGGGTAATTCATACGTAGCACTAGAATTTCATACAAAACAGAAGTTTCTTTTCGAAAACGAAAATCTGTAGCCTCTTCATGAATTTGTCGTTTGACAGGAATGGAATATTTGGCTGGTCATCATTACGTGCACCGCGATCTGGCAGCTCGCAATTGTCTGGTCGGGGAAAATCTCACCGTTAAAATATCCGACTTCGGCCTATCGCGTGATATATATAGCAGCGATTACTACAGGGTACAATCGAAGAGCCTTTTACCCGTACGCTGGATGCCACCGGAGTCCATATTGTACGGGAAATTCACGACGGAATCGGACGTCTGGAGTTTCGGGGTTGTTCTTTGGGAAATTTACAGTTACGGATTGCAGGTAATTCGCACGTATTAGTTATCACGTATTATAAAATTATTATAATTATTTTATTATTATTTTAATAATAATTCTTATTATTAAAAGTAAGTTAAACACCGATATAATAATTTCGTTTTTGCAGCCTTATTACGGATACAACAACCAGGAGGTTATAGACATGATTCGTTCGCGACAATTATTGCCCTGCCCGGAGGATTGTCCAACGATGATATACAGTCTGATGATCGAATGTTGGCACGAGGTGGCAAACCGGAGGCCGCAGTTTCCTGAGATACATCACCGTCTCTACAATTGGTACATCAATCAAACTTACCTGACGGACTTTCGTAACAACGAACCGATGGCGAATTACGCGACGGCGACTTCGACGACGTCAACGATGAGCGGAAAAGCTTCGAACAAAATGTGCATAACGCCGGGCCTGAAGAGCGATTCACTGAGTCGAAAAGACGGATCGAGTTACAAGTCGAACGGCGAGCCGATGATCTGTAATCTCACCGATCACAGCAATCCGATTAAAATGCCGGCGAATCCAACTTTCTCCAGTCCAAGTTTGGATCAACGACATCAGCATTGCAATTACGGGGAACACGTGGTTACCCCGTCGAGAGCAGCGTCGAATCATCACACTGGCAACGCGGGGGAATTCGACGAGAAACAATGTTGCTCCCCAAAATTGAGCGGGGCGAAAAAAGTTTTGCCAGCGATTCCGCCACAGCAACACTGCGCGAAGATTAACAATGGCATGAACGGCGCAAGGCCGATGCAAAACGGCGCACAACTGGTCGTCAGATTACCCGATCCCAGCAAAGTCACTACCGAAACGAGGCTATCCAAGTGAACGGGCGACCGTTCGAGATCGTCGCCACGCCTCTTCGCGTCGATCCGACGAGTCACCTTAAACTGTTGATTTATTTTATTTTTCAAAACGCAGTGACGTCCTTGCGTTGTTCCGAACAAACCAGTTTTTCAATCCCTCCGATAGGAGGAGCGGGAGGAAAATTGTTTGCTCGATCGTGTTTTCTTTTTTTTTTCTTATTCCATCGCTCAAAACTCTTTACGAATCGTCGACTGATTGATAAGATACGCGAAAACGTGTTCTCTACACTATTTATTTATACGACTTTTGTATACATCGATATATCTCTACGAGAGAGGGAGAGCGATCGAAGAAAATGATACTTCGGTTTTGAAGATACCCCTTTCTCTCTCTCCCTCTCTCGGATTGACAACCTAGTATTTTGAGATACGCCGAGTGACATCCGAAACAAAAAAATCGGTAGCGATAGTTTTGGCAATCGTAGGAATACTCGGGAGGTCCACTTTTCTCGGTACACCGTTGGCGGCGATAATCGCTATTCGGTATTTTCCAACGGAGTTCTTTGAGTCTTGTTCACCAGATGAAAAAAAGAATCTAGTATTTTTTTACGATTTTTGACAATAAATTCGGATTATTATTAAAATACTTAATTTCCGAATGACGCATATTTTACTTCGAACTTTACATATACTGTCTGTACGTGAAGGAACTGTGTACCGAACCTAAACGAACCACGGAAGTACTTTCTTCCATTCGAAATAACCACCGATTTTACGGATGTGGCTGTGGACCCTCGAAAAAAAAAAAAAATAATGGTAACGCAACGATACTAACGCCTATCGTTGAAGTATTACGAATTATAGGAATAGTCACCCGCCCTGTCGCGGGATCTCTCGCTCCCTCTCACTCTCTCTCTCTCGCTCTTTACCACTCCTTTACTCTTGTTAACCAATGAAACAAATAATTGATACGTGTCCTAAAATACGAGGCGAAAGGTAATACGTCGTAACCGGTGTTTAACGTAATTAAGTGTGAAAAACTGGGGGGGCGGGGGGGAATGAAATTAGAACTTGGATGCAACGAGTGAAAGGAAAGGTGAGAAGATATTGTCCGAGGAGGGGAGGGGGAGGCGGGCGCGCTCATTGAAGTGTCGTACAACGAAAAGAGGCGCGTCAAAGACCTTTAGAAAGAAACGGACGAGAATTAAAATCGAGGAAAGTGCAAAATTAAGGGATGGAAGTTCGTCGACTCGGGAAGAGACAACGAGGAGAAGAATACGCGCGAAACTCGTAAATGTGTGTAAATCGTGAGAAAACTAAAACTAACAAAAAACAACTTTCGTACACTCTGTGGTATACGTGTATAGAGGTAGACCGTACCGACCAGTTAGACGCGATCCCAACCGTACATATATTTTTTTTCTCCGTCGCTCGTCGATGGAAATCTCCCAAAGAAAAGAGAGCGTGAACTTTAACGGTTGTTGCGACTGTGTTTGTATGGGTGAAGGAACGCATCCGAGCGTTTGCTCGTCATCGACTCTCGGTTAGCTGGAGAAAATGACGAATATTGAGGAAGTGTCTTTTCGTTCGTAGCGCGCTGCAGCGTCAAAAAGAATCTCCTGGTTTGTTTGGGTTGCGCTAAGCTGTTTCACGATCATTGAGAGTAGATTCTTTGTAGTGATCCATATTTCATGGGCCGAATTTTATTTATTGATAAAAACGAAAATTTTATTTATCGATAAAAACGAAAAGCACGCGTTGAATAAATATTCAGAGGAATAAACGTTATGAGTCAAAACGACCCAGTATGGCACTCGGAGGGTTAATAATTCTACTGATTTAGTAGGTATTTGAAAATTGGCGAAACGCTTTATTATTATTGTTATTAGAAGTTTGAATTTTCAGTTCAGTCGCGTGATCATTGACAATTTGGATTTAAACGGATGGAACAAAATTGATGCTGCAGCGAGCTACGAATAAAGATGCAACGTTGGTCCCTAAGAATGGAAACAAAAAATTCGGAGGATAAATTCGAGCGAATTGTCGTTCTCTATCTTCTTTATCGTCCCTGTCAGCTGGGGACGAGAGGGAATATATATTTGACGAAAATGCGGCGTGTGCATGATACTTTTTTTTTCACATGCGTTTCGTGTCTTATTTTATTTTTTTATACATATACGATACGAGTTTGTCGAGAACTGCGTTCGAGTTTCGCTCGATGAAAAACTAGATGATAAGATCAGAGCGGAGCCAAGTAATTTTTCAAAGTTTTTAAAAAAACAGCAAAGATTCGATGAAAGGGAGGAAGAAGCGTGACAATTTCGAGAGACTGACGATAATCGTTGGGCTCGTCCTGACGAAAATTTTATTTACAATTTTAACGAGTGCCGCGAATTCGAACGAAACTCGTTTCCCCGAGACCGTGTCTCCACGTATTAAATTAATTTATATCGGGCAATTTATTGCGCGACGCGAGGATTTAGCCATGTAAGTTCTTTATATATAAATATATATATATGCATATGGATATGTATATGTATAGATATTCGATCAAATATAATATGCATTTCATGTTTTTGTAATTACGGAGTTATTGCATTATTCTACCTTTCATTAAAATAATAAAAGTCACTTAAATATTTAACGAAACAAGCACCGACAATTTTTTAAAATAAAACTACGAAATAAAGAATCGGCACGCGACTCGTTTTGAAGATCGATATTATTCGATATAGCTGTGCAATCGGTGTTCCATCTGTGTAATAAAAATATCGAAGGGCGTCGAGCGTACATTTTCACCTTAAATATGTCTACCGAAGCTATACTTTTTATTTCGCATGCGGAATCGCTGGTAGAGGTGTACGTACGCGATCGCTAATGTAACGGAATGAACGCGATCGCTGATAAATAGTGCCGAGCTCAACGGTCCGATGGAAAATCGTGTCTTGATAAGAGTTACATGCGTTGATGGATGTAGTCACGATTTATGCCACGGAAGCTACGACTATCCGTTTCAGACACGACCGTACACTGCAGTTTTTCATTTCATTCGGAAAAAAAACAATGGCTCCGTGGATTACGTTAGAAATTCTTGTGTTCGTTATTTTAATAAATAAAAATAAATTCACTCGCGCTTGTTCGGCCGGAAGTTTAATATGGAGCCAAACTCACGAGACTTTCATTCCCATTGAAAATGTCACGGCGTTTCGCTTCGAGCGACAAAATTATTTGTCCCGAAGCCGAGAATTGGAGAATTACAATTTTCAGCGGAAAGCTTTGAGAGTTACGTATTACGAGGTGAGTCCCGCTCGAAAATTTCAAGTGTTTCAATTCCAAAATTTCACCCAAACTAAAACAGACGACCCTTTCATTTGTTTTCGTCAGGAACAAAATATCGTGCACTTTTACGACAATGACACGAAGATCAGCGGTGTCTGCGGCGAACTGTGGAACACGCTGGCCACTTATTTGAACTTCACGTGAGTAAGACGAATCGAGCAAAATAAAGAACCAACAAAATTTGAGAAGATACATACATTACAACCAAGATCCCGAACATTGACGAATTGCAGGATGATAACGATAAGGTCGAAGGATACCAGATTCGGAGAGCGATTGCCAAACGGAAATTACAGCGGTCTCTTGGGTATGCTGGTCCACAACGATGTACAGATCATTCTACGGACGGGCTATTACGTTGCCGAATCGCGAGCTATGGATTACACATTACCAATGTGGTACAACAGGTTAGAACGGACTGTACGAAAGTTCAAAATAATCGCACGGCCGCTGTTTTCCTCGACCCTTCGAGTCCATACTGGATCGTTTTGATCCGTATTTAGGGAAACGGAAGAATTTGAAAAACGTTACGGATCGGTACGAAAGGTTCCTTAGAAACAAATATCTGTTTTACAGTTACAGATTGTACATCAGGTCTGAACAGAAGAGCGATGGTTCTTGGGTAATACGCATGTTTTCGAGAAGAGTTTGGATCTCGATATTTCTTCTCTTTGTACTTCTGAGTGTACTCGGATGCGCGATGCAGAAATTATCAATGAGAGTCTCCAGGGACAAAGATGTCCATCACGACTTGCACGATCATTTGTTTCATACTTTTGCAACGCTTTGCTGTCAGGGTTTCATACCGGACAGCCTCTACACTCGTATCAAGATACTGGGATTCACGAAGAAAATATTTGCTTGGTTGCTTCTAATCACCGTTAGTTCCCATCTGATATCCTTCACGACTAACCAAAAAGTCCAGCCACCCTTCGAAGATCTCGACGCGATGTTCAATCAAACGGATTACAACGTTGTCGTTTTCAACGGTTCGATCATATACGGCAAATTCTTGGTATCGTACAATATTGCTTAACAACATACAATTTGTATTTCGTATATGTACGTACATCAATAAAAAATCAAATTGCAGAGAGTAGTTAATACGTCCGGGGCGCTCGATAATTACGGTAATCGTATATTTTACGTTAAATCACCCCAACGTTTGTACGAGAAGGGCTGTTGGGGAAAAAGAAGGTACGCGGTGTTGGACTCGGAAGATCGACAACGGGCTTACGGCAGATTAAAATGTATTCTCGTAGCGACTGGAATACCGTACTTTTCAACATGGGTCGCTGGTGGGGTTGCAAAAACCTTCAAATACAAAAGATCCCTGGATATCGGGTAATTGAGTGAAAAAATATTACGAATTTTTCGTGGCAGAGCAAGCGAAGATCATTCGGATGAAATTCCAGTATATTGAAACTGCACGAATGTGGCCTAACGGACAGACTTAAAGATCGCTGGTTGGCAACCAGGGTGATCAACGTTGACCGGAACGTTGTGGAGTCTGTTACTTTTGATCAAGTCTCGATGCTGTACGCGACACTTTTGATCGGAATGATCGCCTCGGCCGTCGTATTTGTCCTCGAAAATGTCGTTTTTCTCTACAGTCAGAATCAAGCCAAAGTGCGACGCAAATCGGTCTATCCGCGAGGTAATCGTTCATAGACGATTGAAAAGATAAGTCGAGTTGACACGTAAATTCTGCACCGTTTCAATGCCACGGTTTTTTCTATCATTCCGCAGGTACATTAGTGGTCAAATACCCACCGGAACGAATAATAGCGATCGAAACGAGGAGAATACGTCAGCTGAGAAATATCCGAATCGACCTGATTTTCCAAAAGCCATTTGTGCAAAAGGCTTTGCGTCGATGATTCAAATGAAGATATTTAATCGGGCGTTTCTCAATATTTAAATACCCTCAATGATAATTAAATGGGCAATATTGACGATCGTGATCTATATAATAAAATAGGTTTTAAGGTGGATTAAACGATGACTGTAGTTTTAAGATAGAGCAATATCAAATAATGTATGAATATTGTAATTAATTAGTCGTATTCTTACGGTTTGAAATCACCTTTTAAAATTTTCCCGCCGCTCGAATACAGCTGGCGCCATCCGTCGGTGCTGAGCCACAAGAGCATGGACCGGCAGCACCGGCGCGTCCGAAACAGTCTCATTTCACCCTTACCTTTGTTCTCGGGTGGAGTGTTCGGGGCGAAGCAGCGAAACGGGAAGGAAAAAAGTCAACACTCCTCTATCCCCTCCCTTGCTCCCTCTCGTATATAGTTTATAACTGAAAAATCCCGTTTTGGAATGCGACTGTCCTTGAACAAGTCGAGGAACGTTAATTTCGAAGTTTGCGGAATTGAGTTTTGCTCATCACCGAAGTGGTTCAAGAAAAAGCTCGCTTGGTACTTGCCGGCTTGCGATCAGTAAGTTTCTCACTCTTCCATCCTTCGTGTCTCGTCCTTTTGTACATGAAATATATATGTGTATGTGTGTGTGTGTGTGTGTGTGCGCGCACATCGTGTAGACATTATTTGAGAAAGACGCTCGCGTGTGTACGTGACGAGTCGTACACGCATACGAGCGAGCCTCGAGAGCCGCGTGACGAATATGTCGCGTCGGGGAAGAACAATGCATTGAGGTTTTTTTTTTATCACTTCCCTATATATCTATATGTTTGTACGTCACACGATTCACCGTCGTCATCCCCCTCGAACCTTTGGAACGAGATTGGACGGTGACTCGTGCTCGTACGCGACTTCCGTCACCTTCAAAAATTCCACATGTACGATGGGGGCCGCAAGCCTGACTGAAGAGAATCGATAGAACGGTCGGTAATCACAGTCGCAAAAGTACCCGCGACACAATTTCATCCGAATTTAGGTTAAAACTCAACGCCGCGAAGTTTTATCCTTGATTTTCGGAAGTTTGAAAATTCTTTCGCGTTTCTCTTTTCCGACGATCGCTGAAGACTAACCTTTAAAGCTTCGACCTTTCCGTCGTCCAGGTGGTCTGATATGTCAAACCCGGCGGATCGTTTTATTCATGTGCAAGACAGTAGCAGCGACACGGAAACTGACGGCAAAGAAACGGATGGGCTCGACAGACAAAGAGTTTACAGCAACAGATCGAGGTGAGCCGACTCGTTGTGACGATATTGTCTCACGATCAAAGACACAGAGAACAAAACAGTGATTTCTATTTAGGCCTCGTTCTGCTATAGCGATGGGTAAGAATCAACAAAGCACCGGACGCGAAGCAATCTCCAACTCGGGCTCCGGCGTAGGGACGAGCAATCCACAAGTCAGCGAGGAGAGAATCACCCTCATAGTTGACAACACAAGGTGAGAAACCGCTCGATCCTCTAAGGTGCTTTTCTAATAAATTATCTATATTTTATGGGCCTAACTTTATCTCTCCACAAAAAATGAAAATTAAATGCCAAGACGTTCGCTCAAAGTGAGGCATGCGTTGAAAAATATGTACTTAGACGAAAAAAAGGTTATCGGTCGAAATTACCCGGTATGCACTCCAAGGGTTAATAATATTTTTTAATGAATTCAATTTTTTCGTCCCTTCGCTCATATATGCGCAGGTTCATTCTTGATCCGGCTCTCTTCACTGCCCATCCCAACACAATGCTGGGGAGGATGTTCAGCTCCGGCATTGAGTTTGCCCAGCCGAACGAGAGAGGCGAATACGAGGTAGCGGACGGAATATCGTCGATGGTATTTCGCGCGATTCTTGAATACTACAAGGGTGGTGTGATACGTTGCCCGCCGACCGTAACGGTCCAGGAATTGCGAGAGGCCTGCGACTACCTCCTCGTTCCTTTCGACGCCAGCACCGTCAAATGCCAAAATCTCCGTGAGTAGGGCGACGCTCGCGTCTACGTTTCCTCTCAACGAACGGTGAATGTTAGGTCGGATTATTGCAGGAGGCTTGTTACACGAGCTCTCGAACGAGGGCGCTCGCTGCCAATTCGAGGTTTTCCTCGAAGACCTGATACTGCCCCTGATGGTGAACAGCGCTCGTCGAGGCGATCGCGAGTGTCACATCGTCGTCCTGCTAGAGGAGGATGCCGTTGACTGGGACGAGGAGTATCCACCCCAGATGGGCGAGGAATATTCTCAGAGTGAGTAGTCAAGCCAAGATCTCCGTTTCTGAGACCCGAGTTTGAGATTTCAAGGATTCTAGAGTAGGACACGAATTCGTAGAGTCAAGTACTTATAATTATTTTACAAATCCCAATTAATATTTCATAAGACTGCACATCGTACGAGAATGTGACTAACGACCCATTTTTTTTTTTTCCGTATTTCTTTCCTTGCACTTTCGTTCGATCGGAACAGCCGTGAACAGCACCGCGATGTATCGATTCTTCAAGTACATCGAGAATCGCGACGTAGCGAAGCAAGTGATGAAAGAGCGCGGATTGAAGAAGATCCGCTTAGGTATCGAGGGCTATCCGACTTACAAGGAGAAAGTGAAGAAGCGCGCGGGTGGCCGTGCGGAGGTAATCTACAATTACGTTCAGAGGCCCTTCATACACATGTCCTGGGAGAAGGAGGAAGCCAAGTCCCGGCACGTGGACTTTCAGTGCGTAAAGTCAAAGTCCGTGACGAATCTCGCCGAGGCGACCGCCGATCCCGCTCTCGACGCCGGTGGCAATCCCATCAACGCGATAGCGCTCCTACAGGGAAACGAAATCGTTCGCACACCCGAGCCCGCGCTTCATCCCGGTGGCGATCACGAGGCCGAAGGTGCCGTCCTCTTTCCCGATCCGGAACTTCGGAGATTGCTTCCCGACGAGATAATATGAGCGTTACGGACACCCCAACGGACAAACGAAAAATTCACCTTGCGAAGAATTACAACGCCCGCGGTTGCTCCGTCCTTCGTCTCGTTTCTACGACCGTCGCGCACCGACTAGCGCCAAGGAAGAATCGGACGGCCGCCGAATTCTCGATCGGGATGCTGACACGAATCTTTTTTTTTCTTTCGCGTCCCTTCCCAATCGAAATACTTGCGTGGCGCAATCGAGTCCTCCACGAGCAACGAACGATAACGATCCTTTCGGAAAAATAATTCGTACCTTTGAAACGCTATTCGTGTTTTACATTAAAATGTTGCTTGGAATTTGGGAATCGATCGTCCGGAGTGGCCAAGATCGCTCATCCCTGGGCGTAGGCGCGCATGCTAAATTGTCAAAGCACACTAGGGCCCAATGTGATAGCCACGCATAAGTGGCAATTGCCTTAGATCCCACACACACAGAGAGAGAGAGAGAGAGAGAGAGCGCGAGTGAGAGGGACCGTTATAGAGAATGAGAAAGAAAAGAGGAATGGATCAACCGGTCTCGTTCCAGTCTCTTTTTACGCGTTTAGAGACGCAAACGACGAGAGTTACCCAAGGTACATCGATGTTATACACTTTGTCTCCTTATTTTATCGCTCTTTGTGTGTGTGTGTATATATATATATATATACACACACACACACACACGTACATCTCGATGTTTGCGTACGACATATCGTTGCGTTACCGCACTCCTCAATCGGAGACCAGGGAAGAGAGAGAGAGAACTTGTTCTCGTTTTCTTCTCATTTTATACGTAATTAATAAAGTTGGGTACGACTCGTGGCTTTTTGATGGATTTTTGGCTGTCGGTTCTTTGAAGCCCGCGACGAGGGAAAAAGGCGTTTATGATTTAAAAAAATGTATATTTTCATTTTGATTGATTCCAATCCAAGGTCCAAGGATCGGCGTGTTTCTTTGTAACGTTTGTTTGGGATTGACAGTTCGGATACGAGAGATTCGACGGATTAAAAAAAAATTTTCCCTCGTGACATCCATCGAAAGGGGGAATGATAAGAGAATTAAAAAAAAATGGGATTTCGCGGCGACGTAGGCGTTTGTGTGTGCGCGTGGGTGGGCGGTGTTTCGTTGGGTCGGCACATGCGTAAAATCTCCGAGGCGCAAAGTTACGATAGGGTGGCCCGCTCCTTTAACGCAGGCGCCGCACAGATCAATAAATACCCGAATGCGAGAGCTTCGGACCAGTAGCATACGGAAATCCGCGGTGTGCGAGCCGAGCATTTTCCGGGGCAAGCTTTATACCGGGGCTGTTACGAGAGTGGTGAGGGCTGCCCGAGGAGTAGCAGCTTAGTCCAGCATGCAGCCACCCCCGAGAAAAGTAAGAACTCTTGATCCTCTTTACCTCGAGAGGCCAAATTTTCGAACGATCAAATAAAACGGAACCAATTCGTGAAATCGAGATACCGTTAGAGAAGAACATAAAAAAAAGTGGCCTCAAAGTTTTATTCGCCGATGACCCACTGACGTATATTTATCGTCGATATCGTCGATCCGACGTTTCACGCGAATCTCGAGTCGTTACTTCACGATCTTATTTTTCCTGGGTGCGAGGGGTGTCACGGAACCGGAGGGTGAAAATCGATCGATGGTGTTCGGCGCCCGGCCGGACACGATCGAATCGGCGAACAAAACTTGACCTGAAAATGCATACCAAGGGGCAAAGCCCCTCGCGCGTTTTTGACGTTTCTCGTCGAAAGATTTCGCGTCTCGATAATTATTACATGTCCGAATTCATTCTAGCTAGATATTCCTTTTTTTTATTGAAAAAAATACAATTTTTTTTCTTCGGGATTAATTGTGCCGAATGCCAATGTCACAATTTATTGCGTACTTCTATATTTCTGTCTCGTAGGGAAATTTCGCGAAATTCCTTAAAAATGTACACGCGGAACAGGCGGCTAAGCTGCAAGCAAAGAACCAACACGAGTGCGATCTACTCGAAGATATTCGGTAAGGACGACGCCTCTCCTCTCCTCTCTCTCTCTCTCTTGCTCTCTCGCAGCCCTATCCGATAATTTTGTATTTTTTGCGCTCTCACTTCGCACTGTATTTATTTTCCCGCAGCTTTAGTAGGTTGTAGATATTCATTTGTTTTTTTTTCTTCTCCGCTTCTTAGACGTGTGAAAACGATAAAAATGATTCGATCGAATCGAAGTGCGCGCCTCGAGCGTCCCCCACCGGAAGTGTCAAAGTACCGGACGTTCCTCGATTTTCGTGGGGGGTGGCCGGGCGTTTGAAAATACCTCGCGTGCAATCGCGATATGTGCCGATGCGAGGAGAAAAGGACTGAAGAAATAAAAGAGCGAAAAGTTGGAAACGCGGTTACGGTGGTATTCGGGGACATTCGAGGGTCGTGAACTTCTTTAATCGAAGCCACGACAAAGAGAGAGAGAGAGAGAGGGAGAGAGAAAGAGAGTAGAGTGCAGTGCGCAATACAGCCCAGCGAATCAATGTCATCGACGCCATTTTCACAGGGGCAATACGAGAGGCCTGTATACTTCGAATTTTTATCTCGTGGCTCTCTCTCTCTCTCTCTCCCCCTCTCTTTGAAGGAGCACACCCGAGTAGACGTTTAAAAAAAAGGTCGTTTTAAAATTTCGAAATGGACGGAGGCGTCTTCGTCGTTGCCTTAAGGGAAGCCGAATAAATATTAACTCGGATGTGCCCCCTTAATTCGCATTGCACCGTATCGTTGCTCAATACCATCTTAGCGTTACAGATATTATTTATTATACAAAGGAGCCAAATATCATTCGCCCTGAAATGCTCGGATAGCTCAATTTATTTTTGTAGAGCAAACCCTTTGCTACACTTTTATGCCCACATCGCTGTTCACAAATGTTGGTAAAAATAGATTTACTTTTTTTCGTATCTGTTTTTTTTTTTGTTAAATCCTATAACTTAGGCTTACGAGTATAATAATCGATAACGCCACGGCCCTCTTATCACTTGTCTGTGTGAGCGACGAATAATGCACGCAAATTATTTCTTCTTGCAGTAACTTTACGATTAAAAAATCGGCCATCGAAAAATCCTATTCTGAGGTAAAAAAACAAACTTTTTATTTCACTGATAGTTTATCTACGGTGTATATAAATTGTAACGAAAGCGCGCGCACTGTTATAAATTTAAAGGAGCTTCGTATTTATTATTTTTTACCGTTGCAGGCATTGCTCAAGATATCGTCGGCGTATCTCAACAAAAAAATTCCCAATATACCGGACCTAAAGGTCGACGGCTCGGACGAGAGATGGTAATTACATAATCATTGAAACTATAATTATGAGATCGTAATGACACAATTATTGGAATTGTAATTAGGAACGTTTGGAACGTTTGGCGCACTGTTCTCGAGGAAAACGAGAAGCTCGCGAGGGCTCGTTTGGCAGCTGTCGAAGTTTTCCAACAACAGATCGCCGACGACGCCAAAGTCCTCAAGATGCACAAAGTGCAAGTGGCGAAGAAGGTACCAAGAGGCCCTTTTTTTCCTTCCTTTTTCTCGAATCTCATTCCACAATATTGCAATAAAATATCGTCATATTCATTTGGCATCATTAATTATAGATTACGATTGTACGATGAGTAGTGCCAAATGAATTATTATTTTTTTTTTTTATTTTGTTGCTCAGGCGATCGATCAATTGATGATAGTACAAAAGGAGCTGCAGACCTGCGTCCAGGACGTCGACAAAACGAAAAAGTTGTACTTTGACGAGGAGCACAGCGCGCACGACGTTCGCGACAAGGCCAAAGACATCGAAGAGAAGTACGCGAGATGTTACTCTCCGTAGAGACGCGTCAAACGAGAACAACTCGTTATTGTCCCTCTCTTTTCACGTTTCCAGACTCAAGAGGAAGAAGGGCTCGTTTTTTCAATCCATAACTTCCCTACAGAGGAACAGCGCTAAGGTGAGCCCTTTGCTCTCCAGCCTGAAAGATTTTTCAACACTTTTCACACCGTTTTCGACCTACACGATTTTTTGGCGCAGCGAAATTTGAAAAATAATTGGTTTTCGCGTTTTTTTCGCAGGTGAGCTCGAAACGCGACGCTCTCGAAGAAAAATCGACCGGAGCGCGAAACGATTATCTGCTGAGTCTCGCCGCTGCCAACGCCCATCAGAACAGATATTACGCGATAGATTTGCAAAGTACAATGCAGGTGAGAAATCGATCGGTCGATCGTTCTTTGCTATCACGAATCTCCAATGAATCATTGTTTTTTTTTTTTGCTGATATATAATTTCATAACGTTGTACTTTTCTGCAGTACTTGGAGCAAGGTGTGTACGAGAAGGTGACGGAATACCTGACCTTGATGGGAAGGACCGAGCTGCTCACCTGTTTAGCCACTCAAAACAGCTTCACGAAAATTCGCGATCAAGCTCAACAGCTCACGAGGGAATACAATATACAGTGCTGTTGCCTCTACTATCCCGTGCTCAAGCTTCACGTACAGTACGAGTTTGAACCGTGTGACAACGATCCCGTCGACAGGTCAGCGCCCCCAATAAAAAAATGTCCATCCTTACGACGATTACTTGAAAAATATAAATTCATTTATATATTTTTCCTTCCAGAGTAACCGCCGATCACTCTGCCGCGACGACGTTAGGGAAGGAAGCTCGAAGATGGTCGACGAAAATCGCTCGCGAGGTCAGTTGCATACGCGAGAGCACGCGAAAGCTCCAAGCGCTCCAACAGATTCGTGACTCCGGGCACAAGGTTCGTCAAAGCCACTTCCGGTCTCTACTTTCGGGCTCTTGTCAATCGACGGTTTCATTTTAGACCGATCCGAACGATCCCAACGGTCCTGACGTCGACACGAAGATCGACGAACTCAAGCAAGCGATACGGCGAGCCGAGACTGCCAAAATGGTCGCCGAGGCACGGATCGAGTGTCTCAGAGCTGGCGGAGGTTCGAGAAAAAAATACCGTACTCGTATACTGTATTCACGGGCTCTGATTAATTTTTTTAAATAATCATGTTTTCGTCCTCGTTCGGGAATTCAGTGAACGTGGATGAATTCATGCAAGAAGCCGAAACTCTCAGTGTCCACGACATGCCACGTTCGGCCAGTTCGCTCTCCGTTCGCACCGACGCATCGGGTGCAGCGGTGAGTCGAGAAATATAGGAAAAAATATTTTTCAAGTTAAAAACTGATGCCAAAAAGAGCAATAGCCCGTAGGACTCGATCGAGTCGGTAGGAAAGAAAGAGTACACGAGTACGATTATTTTGCAGGAGCATCCGTCCTCGGACTCGTTTTACGACAGCGACGGTGACGGGGGAAGCGATCTGACGACGGTGGAGAGACCGGGGAGTGCTCGCAACATGTCGCAGCAGCAGGACGACGACTCGGCTACGGAAGAGCGCGAGAGGCACGATAGCGCCGAAGTTGACGGTGAATTTTCAATTATTCGATCGAAACATAACGATAGAACGTTTGGAAAAAGAATAATCGTTTTTTCAGCGCTACTCGAGCAAGAACAACAGCGGATAGAGCAGCTGACCGTCGGTTGGGACGATCCGACTTCGGTCGACTGGGACAAGGAGCACAACGATGGTACGGCCGAAGTCGTCCAGGACGCTTCGGTTGACAACGCCCTTCAACAACAGGTCTACAAGTGCACCGCCCTATATTCGTACACGGTGAGTTACGAAGCGCAGCCTCCTCTACGCGTAAGCTTGTAACACACGAATCACGCTTCGCGAATCCAACTATCCTTATCCCCGCGCACAAGGCACAAAATCCGGACGAGTTGTCGATCGTCGAGAGCGAACAGCTGGAAGTCGTCGGCGAGGGTGACGGGGACGGTTGGCTCAGAGCCAGAAATTATCGGGGAGAGGAAGGTTTCGTACCGCAGAATTATCTCGACGTTGAGAGGGAAGAAGCCGTCGCGCCGAGCGGTCTCGCCTCCCACGGACCCGGCCTCGTACAACAAATCTCATTTTCCTCGGTTGATTATACGATCGACGATCACGACGCGGTCGATCCGGACGCTCATTTGTACGCGGCCTCTTCGAGAATCGAGGAGGATGAAACTTCCGGTGGTGGACCACCCGATATCCCGGCACCGGGACCTCCAGGCATCCCTGATAACGAGCAAGTTCAACCTGTCGCTTTCAATCGCCGCGAGGATACCGGGCTGACCGAGATCGGCCTGATGTACTGCATAGCTCTGTACGATTACGACGCGACCTGCGACGAGGAACTGACTTTCCTCGAGGGAGACGTTTTGCGAGTACTGAGACAGGAACCCCACGACGTCGATGACGGATGGTGGGAGGGCGAGTTGCGCGGTACTCGGGGACTCTTTCCGTCTCTCATTGTCGAACCGTGCGCACCGGACGGCGCTCCGCTCACTCCCCAGGTCCGATCACTTTCTTCTCCCTCCTCTCATTCCCGAACACGCGCACGCTTATCCACGTTTTCTCTTGTCGCGACAGGAAATTATGACTCCGCCGAGCTCGGCGCCTCCGGTATTCACGCCACCGGATGTTCCGGAATACGCGCTGGAGGAGGAACTCGCCCAGGCGATGATGAACGGTGCGTCTATCGATGTTTTAACGATCCTCGGTCTTGAAAACTCGGGCTATATTTGTTTCTTTTTGGTTCGCGTTCGTGTACAGTATCCGGAGCTGAGGAAAACGTACTCGTGAATGGGGAAGAACCCGCGGAGGGATTCGCGATAAATCTTACCAAGTTCCAGAAGGATCATTACGGGCAGCAGTTCGGGGAAAACGAGACACCCGCAGCGCCGGGTATCGTAGGTACGTACAGAACGTTCCTCTCCCGCTCTCTGTCTCCGCGATCGACTAATCTCCGTGTGACTCTGGTAAACGCTGCGCCCAGTCGTCGAGGTGTCGGACGAGTCCGGCGATCAGGTAACGATCCAAGATCGCGATCATTGGAACATCGATTCAGAGTAGATGTCCTCGTATCTGCCGTAACCTCTCGGGCAGATTTACTCATCGCGACAACTTTCAGGTAGGTGAGGAGGCGAACCAGGAGCCAAAGCCGTTGAAAGCGGTCGATAAGAAATCAGCCGCGGCCCCCGAGCAGGACGATTTCGGCCTCGGTGTGGCTCAGATCGTCATTACCGCGGCGACACCAATGGAAGAGATCGAACATCCGTTTCCCGGTGACGAGGACAAGTCCGAAACAAGTCCGAAAGCCAACGACGAGGCAACCGCGAATGAAGAACATTCGGAGACGAACGACTCGAAAGTCTCGACTCCACCGGCGGATGTTACGATCGTTGAGGTCAAAGCGGTCACTGAGGGTCATAATCGATCCGCGGTCGCAGCGGCGCTCAGGGAGATCGAGGAAAAATCAACCGTCGACGACTTGCCAACCGACTCGGCGCCTTTCCCGCTGAGCAGCAGCTCCGGTAGCGAGGCTGACTCGACCTCTGGCCCCAGTACCGCCGACAACTCCCAATCGTTGCCCTCCCGCGGCACCGTCGTCGAGATGCAAACCGTCGATGACGAGCAACCGGAAATAATACCCGAGAAAATGCTCGTCGGCGGACGCGCCAGCATCCCCGACGAGTTGCAACCCGATCAGCTTGAAAAACTCCAGAATCTCAAAGAATCGAACGCCTAGGATTGACTAGACCTCGGAGACGACGACGACGCCGACGACGACGACGACGATACCATCACGTGCGAACTCGACCCTGCCTTAAACAACAAACTGGCTCTTCCGAAGAATCACCAGAACAAGTTCCAGCATCTCCTGGAATTCTGGAATTCTCCTGAGGTTATCGGGAATAAAGACTAAAAAAAGAAAAAAAAAGAGTGACAAGGACGCGTCGCGATTACACGACTCTCCGACGAGCTGCCCAACCCAGCCCACCCCCGCTCGCGTAACTCGATATTTTTATGTTAATATTATGTACACAAATGAAACAAAAAAAAAAAAAAAGAACGAAAAAAAGGAACGAACACAAAGGCAAACAGCAAAATACCATTTTTGCTAGGCGATAATTTAGCATATTTAAGTATACATATATACATATGCATATATGTATATGTATATATATACACACACCGAACGTAAGTTGCGACTTTTGCAACGTTATTTACAAAGCAAATGAAGATACCATTGAACTGTACAGTCGTTAAAGTAATAAAGAAAATTGTCGATACCTGTAACAGAAACGGAAGCGCGGAGTGAGAGAAGTCGCGTTACTCCGAGCCGAGGGATGGAGAAGACGCGAGAAACGGTTGACGGTTCATGTACATTATTAGGGAAATTACAGTGGTCTTGCGTGTGAAACAAACTCGCGTTTTTTCTTTATTCGCGAGAAAAGGGTCGTATGGACTGCTCGATGAAAAATTCCGGCGGGCCAGCGACCTCTCCTTTGCGCGGGCGTTTCTTGGGGATTTCAGTTTCAAGGCTGCATGCGAAGAGCACCGTCCAGTCTTATCGTCTCGCCGTTCAGAAGAGGATTTTCAACGATCGATTGTACGAGATGGGCGTACTCGTCCGGTGCGCCGAGACGTTGCGGGAATGGTATAGACTTGGCGAGGAACGCCCGGACTTTATCGGGCAGAGAACGCAGCAAGGGCGTGTCGAAGAGACCCGGGGCAATCGTGACGACGCGTATACCTTGGCTGGAGAGATCACGAGCGAGGGGCAAGGTCATGCCGACTATACCGCCCTTCGAAGCGGAATAGGCGGCTTGGCCCATCTGGCCGTCGTAAGCGGCGACGCTCGCGGTGTTGATTACTACGCCACGTTGGCCATCAACGTTCGGCTGGTTTTCGCCCATCAGGCCTACCGACAGTCTTATCACGTTGAACGAACCGATCGTATTTACCGTCACGACTCGCGTAAAATCTTCCAGCGAGTGAGCCATCTTCTTGTTGAAGTTGTACGTTTTGTAGGCTACCGCTATACCCGCCGCGTTCACCACCACGTCCAGTTTGCCGAATTTGCTCTTGACTAAGTCCAGTGCCTTGTTCACGTCCTCCGTTGACGTCACCTATCGCCGCGATCCCAAAATAAAATTATCAACGATCGAGTTGATCCTTGGACCGTGAAGATGCAAATATTTGCAGGTACACCCGCGTTAAGATTACAAGACTCACATCGACCGGAGCAAAAACCGCGTTCTCTCCCAATTCTTTGGCGACCTCGCTCCCTTGGGAACTCGGCAAGTCCGCGATTACGACCTTCGCACCCTGGCGAACGAATCTTTCAACCGTACCTCGGCCCAGACCGGAAGCACCTCCGGTCACGAGAGTCACGACACCCTGGACAACGGAACAGAGATTCAAACGAACGGAGATGGTTACGGTTACGCCGGGTTGGTCGCCAGTCGAACTCTCGTTACGTTCGGAGTCCAAAGTCCATGTGCTTCGCCCAACCGTCGCCCCGTTCGGTCTTTACGGTTTCGTTATTAAAAATCATTGATAAGTACCTTGAGCATGTTTGCGACGAGAGTAGAGAAACGCAGCGAAGCGGTGGAGACTGGCTCGATCGATTGTTATGTAAAAAATAATAGAGGAACGATAGATCGGAAGAGCAACGGGGATACACCTCGATACGCGATAACGGTTCGCTGGCTACTGCTGGCTCGCCGGCAAGCCGCCACGAATTTACTCCGTTCCAGATATTCAAGGTAGCCGGTTGTACTCTGACCCGATACAATTGCACAATTTTCTTCGAGGGGTTGCTGCATTGCCGACGAACGGTAAGGGAGTTATCGACCACCGACAATACTATCCGCGAATCAAACAACCGGTCATTTTACCGGCGATACGTTAAGATCGGTTATTTGACCCTACAAATCTTATATGTCACGTTGCTTGTTCAATCGCATCGTGCGTGAGACACGAACGGTCACTCCCACACAAAGCGAGAAAGTACCGACACAACGAAGAGTGCGCGAGCGAGAGGGAGACCGCGGGGATAAATAGAAAAATTCACGGTGGCTGTGGACATCCGTCAAATGCAATTCAGCGTGAAGAGGAATAAAACCGCGTTTGGGTTCCGACCCAGCGTTCGTCCAACGTCGCCTCGGATCTAACCAGTCTCGTATTTGTCGCATGTTTTATTTCCCACACTCCTCGCGTACATCTTCGATACGTTGTTTCGTTGATTCACGATCGTTCTCGAGTTCCGACCCGTGTGCGCGTTCACTTTCATACATTTGCGCGGGGCGAGAAGGCGAGTATCGAAGGTTAGCACGAAACTTCTCGTTCCCTTTCTCCGCGTTTATCTCGCGCGTGACAAACGGAAAACTGCAACGGCGATTTCCAAATTTCAGGCACTCGGCGAGAGATAGCGTTTGAAAGAGTCGCTCTCGCTCGAGCTATCAGGAACGATGTGGAGAATGGAATGCGAGGACACGCTGCGTTTCATGCCGGAGCTGACAGACTCCCTGACCCTGATAGTGTCGGGTACCAACGACGAGGACGTGGCCAAAGGATGGGAGAATCTGCGCGAATTGGAAGAAAGCAGCGCGCTGGATAATTGCGTCGATCTGGAAGACGCACGATCCATCATGAGGGGAATACTGCGTGGCGGCGTACTTAACGTTCACCAAGTGCCCAAACTCATGGTCTACTTTGCCAAGTACGTCAAGAAAAAAAGCGTCTCTCAGGTGAACGACGGCGATCGGATAGTCGACGATTACGTGGCGTTCGTCCGGCTGGCGGGTAACACGGACGTTGCCCTCTTGGTTTCCATGGTCGAGATACTGAGGGACTATCCGATCTACCGGGGCAGTTGCGTAGCCACCGCCAAAGCTTGCAGAGCCATCGTCACGGCTCTGGCCGCTTTTCAAATGCCCAAGAGCTCCAACGAAGTAGTTCATTTTCGCGAGAGCGCCGGCAAGATCAGAGAGTGTCTGTGCCTGATCTGCAAAAGCCGCCACAGTTCGGCTAACTCGGATCTCGTAACTGTATGCCTGGAGACTGTTTACGGCATGATTTCGGATACGGAAAGAACAACGGAGCCAGGACCCGGTTTGATCGCCGTTCTGGAGCTCGTAGATGCTAGATACATAGGCCACGCGGTCAAGTGGATCATGTCCGAGCCGAGGAGCGATCGACAGCTGGAACGAGCCCTCAGGGTCCTCTGTCACTGGATACCCAATTGGCTGAGCGTCGAACATCTCAGCAGATGGATAATCGAGTTTATGACGGGCTTGGAGAACGCGAGGAAATATTCCATTCTCGACTCGGTTGCCAAAGCCTATCTCAACAATATTCTTCTCTGCGTCATCTTTCCCATGTCCAGTCTACACGCGACACTCCTCGTCACCGTTATACTCTGCCGGCAACCCAATCCCGTCCTTTTTCACAAACTCGTCCGCGTATTTAAAATGGTATTCGAGCAGCTCAGAAGACAGAAGACCGAAGTCGCGCGCAAGTGTTTGCAGGTAGCGTTTGGTTGCGTGCGATCGTATCAAGTCCGAAATAATGCTACGTCTTCTCTGACTTTCTCGTTAATTTCCGCCTCCAGGACCTCGTGGACGTGACGAAAGCCTTGATCGAGCGTTTTCCCGGTTATCCCTGTTACGAAGAGCTGGAAAAGTCGTTCCCGGTCGAACCGCGGATCCAGAACGTGATATCGCTGAGGGACGAACGCGTTTGGTCGGACGAGCCAGCGTACGAGAGTTTTTCCGCGTGTAGCGAAATGGCAACGACGAGCGCATCCGCCGATCACGGGAAAGTAGGCCTGACCAATCTCGGCAACACGTGCTACATGAACAGCGTGCTTCAGGCGCTCGCCATGACGAGACAATTCAGTCTGGAGGTCATGAGATACAAAGGCTGCCCTCGCGGGTCAACGGAAGCCCGGGATTCCTCGTCGGTCGCCGCTTCTGCGGAGCAGGCCACCCAAATAATGCCAAAACTCCGGGATCTCTTTGCTCTGCTCGCTTACTCGCCTCGGCGGACGTTGTCACCCAGCGAGATACTCGTCGCCTCGAGACCGGAGTATTTTGCGCCGAGACAACAACAGGACAGCTCCGAGTTTCTGTGGTTAATATTCTCTCTTCGCTTTTTCCCCCTTTTCTTCGGAATATAGAAAAAGTGCCTCTTCTTTTGACATTTGTAGCAATTTTAATTGACTGAAAATGTCTGATTCAATAATTTAATTTTACCGAATTCGAACCGATACTAATTCACGTAATTTTCTTTCCTCGGAGCTAAAACTAATTTGTGTCGATCTTTGTCAAGTCTCTCGTATTTGCGTTCTTTTTCCTCAACGCAACAGCCATCTGCTGGACGTTCTCTACGAGCAGGAGAAGAGTCTCCTGAGAAAGTGGAGCACCGCCACCGACGAGTCAACCGCTACGAGGGCCAAGTGCAAGCGAAGCGGCGATCTCGCGAGCCCCGATCGCGGATGCATCAAGAGATGGACAACCGAGGAGGATCTCAGCGAGGGTATATCCCTCGAGCGAAAAACCAGCCAGTCCCTCGGCGACTTTGCGCAAGGTAAGGGAATCGTCGCTTGGATCCCCGGCGCGTGACGCGCCCCACTCCTGCTTACTCGCAGCCCGCGGTTCTCACATCTCCGTTTATGTCCCTCGTCATATTCAACGAATTCATAAAAACCTGGATGCATCGTTCAATTTTCGTTCCGCGCGTGTACCGAGATTGTTTGGGTTTGTTCGAGCTTAGGTGACGAGGTCGAGGATCAGATCGGTCAAACGGGTCAGGCGAGCGAGGCGCTGAGCGACTGCCACTCGGACTCGACCGACAGCGGGATACAATCGGTAGACGGTGTTCCATCCGCGAGTGTTCCGACGATCGACGAGGCGACGAAATTGTCTCGTTCGATCTTGGTGCATCGAGTTTTCGGTGGTGAATCCCGAATAACGTATCAGTGCGCCCAGTGCGACACGAGCTCGGACAATACCGATCGTTTCCGGGATCTTCAATTGTGCTTTCCCGAGGAGATAAGCGACAATCAGGAGGTGACCGTGCAGGATCTCATTAATTATTATTTGACACCGGAGAAGCTAACGGGTGAGAACAAGTACCGATGCGATCGTTGTAGAAAGTTGTGCGACGCCCAGCGCATAATTAAAATTCTACGAGCGCCGTCGCACCTCATACTCACGCTGAAGCACTTTCGTTACGACGCGGAAACGCGATTGCGCACCAAGTTGCGTCATCGGGTGATGTACGACGAGGAGATCAAGTTGCCGGTCGCGCCGACCGACGCGATGACCACGCCGATCGCCGAAACGTACAGATTGTACGCCGCGGTTGTTCACTCCGGTTACAGCATGGATTACGGACATTACGTCACGTACGCGCGGGACGCGAAACTCAATTGGTTCAAGTTTAACGACAGTTTCGTTTCGCGTACGAGCCTCGAGGATTTCAAGGCCCTCGAGCCGCCCGTAACACCGTACATACTCTTCTACGAGAGGCTCTGCGACGACGAGACCAGAGATCGACGTCCGACCGTCGGTGACGTCGACGATAGCGCCCCACTCACCGTCGAGGACGACGCCGAATCCCCGCCCGATCTATCCACGATGAGCGAACACGTGCGCGATTTGGTCGCCAGGGATCGTCGCGATTACGAGGACGAGATGAGATCTCGAGCGGATAAGAAACGAGCCAAACGATCTATTCCTACCGGACACGCGATCGCTCCGTCCCTCAGACGTCACGACAATTCGGACGACGAGAATCCACCGCCTAGCAGTTGTCGCGGACCCATCGACATACCCACCAATCGTTTTCTCTTTTAACCGGGCTCTCTCCACCCTCCCCTGTGAGCCCCTCGCCGCCCCAGCGCGGACGCTTCCACCTCGATGATCCGCCGATCCGCGATCACC
The DNA here is from genome assembly GCA_030523105.1 of Ophioninae sp. A BG-2022a. NCBI lineage: Eukaryota > Metazoa > Arthropoda > Insecta > Hymenoptera > Ichneumonidae > Ophioninae sp. A BG-2022a. Next base: position 12,414 of record JAPYZI010001952.1, on the reverse strand, counting down.
GTCCTCCTCCTTCTCCCCTCCCCGCCTTGCGGCCCTCGCACTCAGATATATCCCGTCGCGACCCCGCCCTCTCTCCTTATCGCGTCTCGTCGTATTCCAGTGCGGTGCTCGTTACTCCCTCCCCGCGCCCAACCCCTCGCCTCTCTCTCTCTCTCTCTCTCTCTCTAATTGTAAATAATGTAATACCCCCACCTTTCACGACTCCGGCCCTCCCCTCTTAATCGTACGTCTTCGAATCGTAATTAATGAATTACAATAACGGAAACACGAAGGAGAACGGAGAGGCGATAGAAAAAGGACACTAGTGAAACGAAATCTGTGATACATGTAACGTTTGTACTGTCGCGTTGACAATATCGAGATCTCTCTCTCTCTCTCTCTCTCTCTCACTATTTTTTCGTATCCTCGCACCTACGATTGGATCTTTCGTCTTGATCGTACACTTTTTTTCTACGCTCGTTTGATTAATTAAAAAGTTGTTCAGCTGGCAAATGTTTCGTCAGTGGAATACATGGCTGTTTGACCGACTGCCGTTGCACTAACGCCATAAAACGTTTGCAGTCGATCGCGATATTTCGTGGCGAAAGTACGCGCGCTCTTTCACGTTGGTTTTTTGGTTTTTCCTCAATTAATTAATTTATCGATCAATAATGAATCAACTGATAATTTGATTCGTTCGATCGATTGGATCGTGAAAAAATCCTTTTTCAGGAATGAATAAAAAACAATCGTAGGCATTTTATTATTTACACGCACCAATGTCGAAGATTTGTCGGCCGGTCCATGGAGGAAGCACGAATGGTCGTCGCTCCTGATGCGTTTTTTTTTTTGGTCCGAATTTCACCGGTACATCAGGTGAGTCGAAATTTGACGCGTTGTCTCGCGATATTCCCAGATATTATTTTCAGACCTGTATGAGAGTTCGTTGGGGAGGTGTATCCGCCGTGTATCGCCATTTCCCAATCTTTTCGTGCACTTACTCGCATTTTTCATGAGCGTAAGTGCCCGAGAAGTGCGCAGCCGCGAAACGTTCGCGTAATGGCGGCCTTCTAACGGTACAGGTTACGTAATTGCCGGCGCTAGTCGATCGCGATATTTCGTGGCGGAAACACGCGTGCTCTTTCACGTTGCTGTTCGGTTTTTTTTCGATTTTCATTCGCGCGAGGAGAAACGTTTTCGCAGTGGCCGTTAGTGTTCCAATATTCCTTGCGTCTTCTATCTCGACTGCGCATCGATCGTGATCCACCGTGTCGCTGAAACTTTGCGCGTTTCGTCGTCCCGCTGCGACATCGCGAGCCGCCATTACGCGTCATTCGTGCGAGACGCGGTGCATCGTTCGTTCGGTTTTTTCGTCTCGCCGCGTTCGGTAAAAGCGGAACACTTACAATTCGCGTGTGATTTTCGGGCTAATAAATATATTTGTGTTCTTTTTCGATATATAACGGTGGCATTTTCTTGAAATTGATGCAAGAGGCGATCGCGTCTCGATCCGCCCGTGCGCGGACATTTTTCACTCGCCGTTCGCCCGCGCTGTTTCTTTCTCAGTCGTAACGATCCCTTGGCTCGCGCTGTTGTCGTCTTTAACCAAAAATACGACGACAAAAATTTCACATCGGGGCAATCTTGTTGAAAAAAGATTTTTTCTCAAAAAGCTACTTCCGTTGAACGGTCGTGACGCGTTTTTCCTTCCGTAAGTGCTAACCTGTCGAAAACGTGGCATTGTTCGAGATACTGTCGCGTTTCTGGTCCGGAAATTGTACGTGTTTCCGAGCGTTTTTTCCGCCGCCTCCGATCGGTCCTAAACTTCCGTCGAGGGAAGAAGCGACCGTCTGTCGGTTGTACGGGACGGTCGGACTTTGAGACGGGCTAGCCGTTGTCGTTCCAGTCGCGCTCGTCCCCTTAGCTTCGCCGTTAGCTACGAGGGCGCGCCTCGCGCTTAAGCAGGAAGTCGCGGTCGTGGCCGTCGGCCGCGCCGCGTATCGGATCACTGGTATCTGCAAAATATTTTTTTCATCAATTTACTCGTTCCTTTAAACAAAAACAAGCCATTGAATAATTATTTATTTTTAAAAAATAGTCGCGTTATTGATTATTTTGTGAAAAATCTGTCGACGTCGAAATTCCCTTTCGTTCCAACGATCAATCTGTTTTGCATAGTTTCGAAGTCGGCGTGTCTCCCACCTCTGCCAACCTCACGGTATCGTGTATTTTCAGATGGATTCGTGCGGGTACATCGAAATTGGCATCCGACATCATTTTCCGAAGACAACCTTCGCCGAAAAGATATTTATCCGGACGACGATTTTATACGAAGTCAGAAAACGAGAGAATTGAGAATTTACGTTGCCGAAGCTTCGATGGACTTTTTTTTCACGTACGTGCGATTTCTATTCACTTTACTTGTTTGTTTTTTTTTCTTTTTTGTGTTTGTTTCGTTTCCTTCCCGGCGCGTTCGTCCCGCGCGGCCATTTCTAGCGGGAAAGTCGAGACTACGCCGCGTACACAATAGCGACTCGAAAGCGCCCGTGATTTTTATCTCGTGTTTTTCGCTTCAACGGAGCCGAGCCCGTTGTTTTGCTTTTTTTTTTCTATTCTTTCTTTTTTATCCTCTCTTTCACTCGGGTTCCCGTAAACATGGCGCATAAGCGCGAACGTCTATATCTATACGCGTGGGACATCTGCGTTGAATTTCGTACCCGATTCTCCGAGTCGTCGCAGGCTCTGCCCCGACCGGCCATATACTCCTGGTACTGCGATATCACGCAGAGCAACGAATAAACCTGCTCGCGAGAATTATGTACATGAGTGTTTCGATCCTTGTGTTTTTACGAGTGTGCGCGTGTCGGGTACTCACGTTCAGACAGAGGAGAAAAAAGTTGAGAGTGTACAGGAGTGCAGTTGCGGGCTCGAAGCCTTGCTGGAACGAAAAGTAGTTTGTTTCGTACGGTTACGGATACGTTCGAGAGTATAGCGGGTGTGAGAGAGAGAGGAGGAGGAGGAGGAGGAGGAGGGGGGGTTGGGTAGTAATGGTTGATCGATCGATCGCTAAAACGGACACTTTGACGGCACATTGCACGGTCCATTCGTCCGTGATAAAATTCGTTTGTTATCAAGGGAATCCGTTCGGCTTGCTCGATGCCCTTATTTACTCGGGCCACGGGAAACTTCATTAATCACTGAAGCGCGCGCGCGCGGGCGCGTTCCCTCTCAAACGAGGAGCGACCAAACGCATCCGCTCTTTCCTCTTCCACGGATTTGTCTCGACACACCATTAGAGGTGATGCACGCCCTCATTTATATACCACCGCTTACTATCGTTTAAACGTAAATGTTTTCGTTACCGTTTCCCTAATTCTTCTTTTTCGACTTTTCGATTATCGATGCTTTCCGTTTCTTCCAGTCGTTCGTCTTATTGTACCGGTTTTACGAGTGTCGTTGGTTCAATCATCAAAGATTTATTTTTTGATACTCTGCGCTCAAATTATTCATTGCGGTCATTGATCAGAGATTTTTTATAACGATGATTATTCTAAATTGTCTCTTTTACTCGCTGCATTTATTTATTTATTTTTATTAATTTTGTTTTTTTTTTTATTTTTATTATATTGTATTGTATTTTATATGAATTTTTCTATAATCGCTTTTCGTTAATCCATTCGTTCGTTGATCGAAACGTGATTATAAAATTAGTAGTTAAAAGTATTACTTTTTTCTGATCTATTGGTTCGAAGTATTGTTCCGATTTTTAGTCTCGATGAATAATTATCCATAAATAGCGAAGGTGAAAGGCCCGTATTACACCGATGAATTGTCGAGGAGAGAACAACAAAAAAAAAAAAAAAAATAGCGATAACAAATTGTCAGAGAGGAAGGGAGAGAATATTTTCTACCGAGTCACTGACACGTATAATAGGACAAATTGAATCTCACCGAAGCCACGAGATAGAACATGTGCGCGACGTCAATCGAGCTGCACGCTACAACATTTACGATCCACGGTACCAGATACGCTCGACGATCCTGCGAACATTGTCATCCAACGATTCAACACTTTACGAATTTAAAAGGCACCCTTACAAAAGAATCCTGGAGGAAAATTTTCGAGACTGAACGTAAGGAAACGCGAGTCGACTTCGAGGGAGATCGATAAACGGGAAGATACGAAAAGGAGTTTCCGCATCAGCGAAACATTGCTCGATGCGTTATTGCGGTTGAATTTAAACTGGAAAGGTGTTACCGCTAGTCAACAAGCCCGGGTTAATTGGAGTCGCCGCGGTGGGATTTCCGTATACGCTGGGCTACTCGATTGATCGCTTTCACAAATTTCGTGCGACCGAAACGACCAGCAACGGTTTTTACTTGTTTCGTCCAAAGCCTGATTCGGATTTTACATTTTTTTCGGATCATGAAAAAGTAAGATTTTCGGTGATAATCGACGTCCGTCTCGGTAAATAACCGCTCATACCCCGATTTACGAAAAGTCACGCCGAACGCGTTATACGCGCGGAGTCCGCCGTGTGTCGTTGTTGTTGTTTTTTTTTTTTTTTGCTCGCGATTGAATCGTCCCGCTCGTTTCGGTTTTTACGGGAGTTGAATCGCTTCGTTATCGTCGCGTCTCCTTCCGTTTCATCTTTGTTTCTTTCCCTCTTCGTTAGGGACGACCGAACCCTCGGGAACCTTTCAAACGATGATTCCGTGGTCTTTGCGAACACGATCCGCGCAAACGCGTTTTGCTTTCATTCTCGTTTAATCGTTTTCCCCGCTGATACGTAAATTGCGAATAGCTGACCCGATTCGCAAAGCGCTTTCAACCCTCTCAACTTTCATAAGAGGATGAGGAACACATTTTTTGTCTCGACTCGGTTCGACTCTTTCGAATCCCGTCGACATAAATTAGGTATCGCGTCGCTCCAGGTTTCCACGGTGGCAATAAATTTGTCGACGAGTGTGAATATTACCTTGAATAATCCGAGAAGCAACAGGAGGCTTGAAACGATACCGCAGCACGACCAGACGAACAGACTGACGGAAAATCCGACGGTCACTGAAGCAAAAAGAGAAAAGAAAAAGAAGAAGAAAAAAAAAGAGTGGAAAAGAGTAGAAGCGAGAGTTCGATACGTGACGAGGATTGAGAGCGTCGACGTCACGTTCCAGCTCTCTTTTTAAACATTTTTTTTTTCTTTTATTTATATCTCCCGGCTCTCGAATCTCTCTCCAGCCTTTCACACGTCGGGGTCTGGTCGTTGTTGTTTTTTTATTTTATTTTATTTTTTTTATTTTTACGTTTCCAAGACGATTTACCGTGCGACATATTTTTCGCCTCGAAAAAACTCATCGACTCTGGCTGCGAGCGATTACCCAGCATGTATTGATACTCATCCTTGAGAACGCTCCCCGTCGTTACGGCCAGCAGGACGAAATAAATCTGCAAGTTGGAAATGTCAGGCTGAATTCGGAGGGATGTAGAGAAAAATACAGGACAGAATAAAAAATGTAATAAAACTGTGGTCGCTGGCTGGTATTACTCAATATCGTGTTTTACGTTCCTTTATCGCATTGGTATCGTCGTAAGCCGATAGGGTGGCCCCTTTGGTACAACCTAACGAAATATCGCCGATCGTTTTCCGCCGACTATTATTGTTATTTTTGTTATTAATATCGATAGCACCGTAGGATCGTACGATGAGGAACGCGGCGTACGCGTGTACGCGAAGCTTCGATCAAACAGCGATACCGCTCGCAGGAAATAACGATTAAATATTTACCGCGGGGTGTCGGGATACCAACGGCTGGAAACGCGTTTTCTATCGATCAGGCTTGATGAAATTTTCACAATGAAAATAATTACCGCCCCCCTCCTCTTCCGCTACGAGCCACGTTTCCCGTGTAAATACTCAACTACTTTTCCGATCAGTCGAATTCGTTCGGATATCTTTCCTCGCGAGAACACCGACCAGTTATACTTCTCGTATTTCCGTAACACTACGTAACACTAGAAATAAGAAAAGAGGGAGCCCCGGGTGTGCGGGTCAGCGTCTATAAATACACGTATACATTAGAAACGATAAATTGGCCATCGGCCGGCCGGAGAGCGACATCTTTCCCCGTGGCGTCCTTGGTCCGTCTAGCCCCGCTGTTCGCTTCCATCACCCGATATCCCATGGATTTTCCTTTCACCCCTAACCCGATCCAACCTCTCCCGTCTACGCTCGACCCGAACCGCGTCTCCTTACCGTTCTTCTCTCCGACCTGTCCGTGTTCCGTCCGGGACGTCAAATTGAGAAACAAAGTGGACGCGAGATTGAATTCAATTGAAACCGACCGTCTCGTATTTTTTTCCTTCCCGAGGATTTATCATCCTCTTCGAAAAATCCAAGGAAAATAAAAAATCGAAGCGAGAGCGAACGACCAAGGCGGAAAAAAAGAAAACAAATATAGTCGAAACGTTAATCATCCGTCGGTCTTTCAACGACGAGGAGCGAGACCGGATTTCCAGCGACCGACACGTTTGACGAAAAAAAGGACGAATCCGGATATAGCTGGAGCCTAAATTTGCATTGCCAAAGTTTGACGAACGCAAAGCGGACGGAGCTTCGCGTTATCGCTCATCCGTCCTCTTCGAATCCGGTGTTTGCTCTTCGCCGCTACTTCCGGGTTGCAAAAAAAAAAGAAGAAAAAAAAAGCATACACGCGCAACGAAAAAGGTCAACGGCTCCGTTCACCGTCCGCGTCTGAAAGGGCGGAAAAGTAAGAAGACAAAAATGTTGCAAAGACAGGAATCCGATATCAGCACTCGCGAAATAGGGCGACGTTGAAATTCGATGCAAACCTGGCGCCGCGGCGCGTGCACAAAGAAAACTCGGTCTCGCGTTCCATCATCGAGGAAAGCACTTTCCTCCGAGTAGCCTACTTGTCCACCCCTATTATTCCGTACTGGGAATCCACCTTCGGTTCGTTAGGTCCGAACAATTTCGGGTGGCGAGTTTCAACGAGGGTGATCGGAAAGCGAACGACGAGAGGCTTTTCGCCAACGGAAACAAACAAGTAATTCCTGTCTGATTTCTCGCGAACGAAACAGCTCGACTTGTCCCTTCGATCGGGCATATTTCTGGCACGCGCCTGTCTCGTACGAATGAAACGAACGTACGAGGGTTTAACGCGGTAAAAAAAGAAAAAAAAAAAATCAGTGACAAGACAAATATGATTTTTGTATCCGAAAGTCGATTCGAACATCGATCTACTTTTGATAATTATTTATTGAATTTCGGTACAGACCGATAATAACAACGGTTCAGTTTCGATTATCGGAGTCGATCCGAAAAAGTATCGAGTCTGCGTACTTACATAATTCATTATTCAATTATAGTTGAGCAAGAGCGAACGGAACGTCCATTAAATATTTAATGAAAACGAAGGAAGGAAACGCGCATCTATCTCTGCCGGCCTCGAAACTTTTCTCACGCGGGAACTCTTTTCTAAGCGTTACTTTTTTCCCGTTATCCCATTCGCTACGGTATTTCGCTGCTCATCGAGTTTTATTCCGTTGCACGGTGGGTACAATACACGGATTACGAGGAGCTTAATCGTACGGACGTATGGATCGCGGACCTCCCGTGAACAGTATCGTATACGTTTTGGTTTTAATGGAAAATTTCGGGACGTCGCGTCGCCACCCGTCAACAAAATTCTCCACGTCCGTGCATTATGCGGAGAATTATTGACGCGTGAGCGAGTGTATCTCGCAAATGGAACAAGCGATAACCGAAAGAGCCATCGCGTGGAAACATCGGGCGAACGCGATACCTCGAAATTGCCTGGCATTTTCCAGACGCGAGATAAAAAAAAAAAAGAATTTTTAAAAAAGGAGGGTGTCGGGAGGGACGATGGCGCGGATAAAAATGTTTCACTCTCGCGTATACGTGTTTTGCGGCGCGGTGGACGATTACGAACGTTTATGGATTACTCACGCCGGTGTAAACGGCGCAAGCGAAGCTTCCCCTGCGCACCGATCTCCAGCAGCAACAGGACTGCATGATTGCCATGCCGAGAGCACATGGGTCCTGCAAATCCCCCCAAACTTTATTACGCGCACCTTTCGCCCCTTCTCCCTCTGGATTTTTCTTTATCCCTGTTATTTTTTTGCTCCCGATTTGTCTTACGACCAAGGACGAACCTTTTTCAAACTCGAGTCTCCGTCACCTCGTATTCCCTTCGTTTTTATCGATACCTCCCAAGTTTTCGGGCTCGCTGTATTCCCAGCTTTTCGTAAATTCTCGCCGCGAATAATCCCACCGGTCAATCACCGTTTCCCAGGACGAAACGGAAGCGACGGCCGATTTTGTCTCTTCGCGTCATCGCGCGATCGAAACCTCGACGAACATTTTTACGTTTGTTTTTGTTCCATGAGAATACGCACGGAGGCGCGCGTTCTTCGTTTTATTTTCAATCGTGCGCGTGCCCGCGAGTGTGCAAAATTTTTCGAGACGTTGACGAATTCCCTCCGCGACGAGACGAACGAAACGGTGAAAAAGTTTCGAGAGTCCGGACGCGTATTCGAAATCATCGGCGATACGGAATCGATCGATTATCCATTTTTTTTTTTTTTTTTTGGTAACGATACCTTTGCGAGAATCGCGTTCGTAGAGTGCGTTGTTCCACGTACGGAGCTCGGACGTTTAATACGAATTCTTCTCAGATACGAAGATCGAGAGGCGGAGAAAGCGCGCGTTCCTTAATGGGACATTGTTACGCGGAAGAGGGTCAAAGTTGGCCAAACTTTTATTTTTTTCGAGTAGACGCTTGTCGCGATGAAACAACTGGCCCGTACGTAACGCGTTAGGTCGAAACACGCGCGCGCGCGCGCGCGCACGTTTGTTTTCTTTTTTGTTTTCCCGTTGGACTCCAACAAGTGAATCTCCGACGTTGAAGCCTGCTCGTGGCGAACTGAAGGTCCACGAGGATCGCGGGCGGCGCACCCGCGTACACTCGGGAGTAGAGGAAATCAGGCTACAGCTGAGGAGGAAACTGGTAGGACCTGATACGAGCGCGTAGCTCGTGGCCGCGCGTTCTCTCGCTCCCTCGACGCTACGGCGATTCGTGACGAACGCATGCGCCACCCACCCCTTTATTTATGTGTTCATAAAACCATACGTATATACGTACGCTTTGAGAATATTCGGTACGCCGATGCTTTCCTGTTTTTTTTTTTTTTTTTTCCACTAGCGCCCTCGTCTCCTCTTGATCCGCGTATATACGGCCAATCCCCCGACCCAAATAAACCCGAACCACCGGGTATCGTTTGACCCCTGCTCGTACGTTCTTTCGTATCTCGTTCGCGCGACGACGTAGCATTTTTTTGGTCGCCAAATTTGGCAGTCGCGAACCGGAAGCTCGAGGGTCGGACCGATCTCGCGCGTTTTCCGTTTTACGATATTTCGATTTATTGATAAAAATGGTTGACACCAAGAACTCGGCATCGGTGGGCTTTCTCGCTCTCGGAATTATTCTTCTTCTCGCTACGAGGCTCGTCGCGAAAAGTCGAGGCGCGTCGCCGTTTTCAATAACTCGATTTCTTGGACGCGCGTTCGTAAACTCGGTGGCTGCGACGATAGCGGATGCAAGGTCGGTGGGAACGTCGCGCAAGGTGCCCAAAGGCCGCGAAAAGGGAACGAGACAAAGCCGGAAATGACGGTAAAATTGGATCGAGAGCGCAGCCGATGATTCACGCGAGGACGTAGAGATCGGCGCCGCGATTCGGTTCCGTTGGGAATACAAGATTATCGAGCTCATCTAGCGTCGATACATCGCACGCTCGCTTCAGTTTTTCCCTCAGAGCTTTCACGAATCGCGATACCTCGCTCTTGGTCGTTATGGCGACGACGCAACCGCCCCACCTGTGAACATCCCGAGACCGAGAATTGTACCGACCGAAGAGAAGAAAAATAAGGGAGGACGGCGAATCGAGAGGAAGAAGAAGAAGACAAAAAACACGCGGCTGGATCGGGAAAAGAACGAGGGATGAAAAAAAAAGGAGGTATACGCGGGTTAAAAATAGAGATGGAACCTCGACCCGCCTTATCCTAAATATGCTTCGTAAAGAGGGAGAGAGGGTAGCGTGAAATTGCCGGAGAAACCTTTTTTTTATCTACCATAATTATCTTTTTCCTCGCGAGAACGAATGTTCTTCGCCCCGACGATAAATTTCTCGTCTCTCTCTCCCTCTCTCTTCGTTATCCACACGCGTGCGAGCTTTTCTCCCGATAAGGCGCTATTAATCTCCCGATTCGATAATCAATCGGGAGAAGCTCCGAAGAATCATCAAAGCGCCGGGACGAAGACCCGGTGGAGTCCGAAACGAGAAGAGAACATTGAGAAAACGAAAGATTCGAACGAACCCGGCACCGGTGAGACGCGCGCCCTTTGCGCCGCAATCCATCGCCATTTCCACAAGATCGTCGACGCGAGGATGACTGCACTCGTAGAGATAACGGAGACTGGCGTGACTCGCGGTCATCAGCTCGCCAAGATTCCGTACGCGCTCCTCGTCCGTCGATTCGGTGTCCTCGCTCGCGCGACGAAACGTCAGTACCCTCGCCGCTTCTGTCGATTGTCAAAACACGTACGACTCGATAAAACTTTTTAATCGCGGGTAAATCGAACAGCGAAAAACTAGCCGACGATTGCTTTTCATCCGCAGCGATCCTCCGATTCCCGTTCTTTCGATCGAACGAGCCAACTTTTATTTCTCCCTTTCGCGTTTATTTGCTCCTACGTACGCGTGTACCGAGGAAAAGTTCCCGGAGCGAAATCACGCTCTTCGGTGTACTCCTGCGGATAAAAAATTAACGCAACGCGCGCGACGAGAAACTCTCGAAATCTCTCCGGCCAAAGAGAATTTCTATCAGCCGTGCCCCGGAGCTTGACCCGAGATTAAATTCCCGGTAAAACAAATTTACGCGCGATGGCCAATCGATGAGCGGTTCTTTCATCGTAGCTTCGATCGTTAACCGATTTCGTCGCGAGACCTATTTCTACCTACCGACGCGTAGGTGAGGCCCGCGAGTGAGATACGACCGAACGACCGAAAGAATCCGTCCGATGTTTGCCGTGCGTGATACACGCTCGACTCGCGTCCGCTCGAACGCGACGTTTCACCTTTTCTGTTTTCTTTTTCTTTTTTTTTTTTTTTTTTCGTTTTCGATGGCTATTTTCTTGCCGCCAGGGACCGGAGATCGATCATCCGAGAATTTCCTTCGTCGTTTACCGGAAAATGTATTTCTGATCGTTTCCTCGCGAGAGGTAGAAAAATGTTCGGACAAATTTCTTCGTTTTGATATTCAAACGTTTCGATTAAAATTTATACGATTGCTGTTCGATGCGGTTTCGCGCAGATTAGATATCGCGATTGAAAATGTATTCCGCGAACACCCGTTTCCACCGCCGAGGGTCTCCGTCCGCGAATACGAAGGGAGCCGCGCGGGGTTGATTCGTGCGCGCTCTCGTTTACTCGATTGCGCTCGATACGGAGGAGCGAAGCACGCTCCAAACCTGATTACAGGATGCACCAAGTGCGCGATCTATTGACGCGTTAAACATTCATCACTCGCGGTTGACAACCGAGTCTCCGACGATCCTTAACGCGCCAATCTCTCCGTCCTTGTTTCAATATTTTCATCACGCGTTCCTGCGGATGCAATTTTTCGCGGCTATACGTACGTTCGTCTTTTTTTTTTTTCTCGATGCGCGAAGGTTGTACCAATCCGGCCGAATGTACCGATGCTTGGAATAGTTTTTGTATTAATAAAACGAAGATGAAAATTCGCCACGGTTTAGCTTGGGGCGCGAAAATTGGGGCCGTCCGGATCGAAACGCTCGGATTTTTTGTGTATCGCGCGGTTCTCTCCACCGTGATTGAATCTCCAAATCACCGATACAACAGGCTCGGGCGTCCTCTTATACAAATGAGAAAACAATCGACGATCCCCGGGCGAAATAACGAGCCTGTACGCATACAGGGTGTCTCATAATGGCGTGTCATCTGGGAAATGAAATTTGACGGATGACCGTCGAATTTGGGGCTTGGGCTGAAATTCTGAGTCGATAGAAGGTTTTTTTTACCATTTTTTCATGGAAATTTTGAGTTTTGGGGGAAATTAATGGCAGATTCGTGTTCGGGGGATCAAATTACATGTAAATCGACCAATTAAAAAAATATTAAAAATCGAAATTTTTTTTTGATTTTTGGGCAAAATACGTTTTTTCACTCAATCATCGATAACTTTTTTCCCTTTAGGGTTTGGCGCTCCACTTTGCGCTCAATCTCTTCGTTATGATTTTCTCTTCAAAATGCTTTTTTAATCATTAATCTCCGATGATTTTTCGATTTTTTGCAGAATTTCAAAGTCGGACCATCGA
>JAPYZI010001951.1:0-27303 GCA_030523105.1 Ophioninae sp. A BG-2022a | reverse complement strand
TTGGCAGAATTTTAAAGTCGGACCATCGATTTTTGCAAATTTTTCCATACATACCCCTTTGCCTCTTTTTTTCCGATTTTTCAAGTGAACTTTCCGGGACAACTATGAGAGATATCGATACGAATCCAACGCCATTATTTAAGTTAGGCAAAAACCTTTTCCAAACTCACCAATTGAATCTCCATAGCCCTCGAGAAGCCCTCTCTACGACCGTTTGAAATATCGTGATTTTTGAGATTCCGGAAAAGTGGCCGGGGGAAGTCGAAAAATTTTTTTTTCCGTTTTTAACCTCTTAAAAGGGTCTGCTTGATCGGAAATTTTCTCCTGATTACGAATATGCCCGAGGTTTTGCCGAAAGTACAAAATTAGGCTGGGAAAATGAAAAAAACACTTTTTTAGAATATTGTTCGGACATTTCCCTCTGCTGCAAATAACAATTCCAAATAAAAATTCGTTATTTTTATCGACTTTCCGTGAAGAATTCTTTTCCTCGTTTTTCCGCCGAATTTTCCATAAATTCTCCAATGTAACACTTTCCAAATTTGCTCACAATCGTGGTAGGTGTTAGGCTCGAGAATAATATTCCATCAATGAGGAGGCGTCCCCGTTGAATCGTCGTTTGATAAGTCCCCGAACGGCACAATCTCGCTCCAATCATCGGCCTATTTTTCTTTCCGCGTCGTCAGCAACTTTCTTCATCCGCCTCTTATTTTCGACAATGAAGCCATCGCGCGAGAAAAAAAAGCTATCCTTGCTTTATTCACTATTCGGGTCGTGCCGAGAGCGACACGAGAGGAAAACCTCCCGCGATCAATTTGACTCACCGAACGATCGAACGTTGTACGAGTTATGTCCGCGTATGTACAGATCGGAGATGAAACTTCGCAGTACAGGGAAATTGATTAGATAGAGGGAGCATCACGATAAAGTCTCGAGAGGGGGGAGAAACAAGAGAGAATTTATTGAATTTCACCGCATATCGCGATCTCCTAGTCTGAGTGTGGAAAAAGATTCGTTTCAATAAAGAACTTTAGCAAAACGAGATTATTTACTACTTTTTAAAGGATCAATAATCATCAATTATTATTATTATTCTTACATTTATTACTGTATTATTTTATTTATATAATTTATATATTATATATAATTTTTAAAAATATATATTTGATCAATTAATTTATATACATAATAATATAATATTATTATATTCCAATGTATATTTTTATTTCGCATGATTCATTATTTAACTATTATATACGATATAATTAATATACTTAATATATTATCATAGTTATAGTTTATTCGTACTATTTTTATTATTATTATTATTATTGTGATCGTGGACATATTTATTTTTAATGTATTTATTGAAAAAACATCAGAAAAGTATGAACAGTACTAGAAAAATAAATTTAGTAATGGAGAGTTTTAGGAGTTTCAGGAGTGTGAGAAATTAGGTGATCTTGTGCGCGGCCTGGGCGATATCGCGATACAGACCCTTCACGACTCGGATAAAGTATATCGACAGCTGTTCTCAAGAGCAGTCAAAACTTAGGGGCGGGAAAAGTTTTGCACTTTCCATTCATCCGACAATGTCGTACTCGACAGGGAGAAAGAATTCCTGCCACGAAAATCAGAGAAGGGATTCTATCATACGTATATTTATATGTGCGATAGTACAGGGTGATTCAAAATTCTTAGGCTCGCTTGACTAATCGTGTGAAATGTTTGACAAGCAACTTTAAGAAATGCGATGTTTATAATAAGAATAAGATTTCACTAATAAAAATAAAAAACCAAAAACTTACCATTTTTGGAAATGTAATATTCTTCAATAAAAAGGAAACTTGAAAAGGAAAAAATTCAACATTTTTACAAATTCAATATTTAAAATTAATTTATAATAATATATTTTACAACCTGATAAATCTAATATTCAATATCAGTTCGTACAATCGATTTTTACAATCAAATTTCAGCAATTCTTATTTCAAAATTTTGGAGGAAATCATTTGCAAAACATTTTTCAAAATCAAACGATAAAAATAAATGTTGCAATTAAATATCTCAGGTTTTATCCGTTCATAAAATCTACTTTTACCCCATAATATCCCAACACTTTTTCCAAGTCACATAAAACGTAATTTACAAAAATGTCCTAAACACCAAATAATCAACACCATGTCCCCGATATAACTATCCCTCACACTTCGATGCACCGCGATACAATAAAATCGCCTTGAAGGATCAGGTTCAAAAGAGGATTAAAAAAAAAAAGAAGAAAAAAGAATCAAAGCGTCCATAAGCGTTGGCAAACGTAATAAAAAGAAGAAAGCATCGAGTGGTTTAAGCGGCATTCGTAAAATCAGCCATTCGTGAGCGGCCCTGTCTCCCCCCTCACCGCTCCTCCCACTAAGCCTCACTCTTTCCTCTCCAACGTGCAAACGCGAAACATTTCATTACGTTAAATTGCAGCATCGAGATGAAAGCTCGTCGAGGGAGAAGAAGGGGGGGGGGGGGGTTAGCAGCGGAGTCGTCGAGACGGGGCAATAAGTACGTCTGTAGGTACCGACGGAAGGTTCGTCGTCGTACCCGCTCGAAGTAACTAAGCGAAAACGAGAAAGGAGTTTAGCGAGACGGCAGAACGCGAAATGGTAACCGTCGAGAAGTATAAGAATCGTGGGTGAGGTGGTAGATCGAATGGTAGGTAGGTATAGGTAGAGAGGGATGTTTGGTACCCGAGAGTTGATGAAAGAGGATGAGAAGAGGTGTTGGAGGGATAAACGTAAAGACGAGAGAACCGATGCACGGAAACTCATAAGACGAGAGAGTGGTAAGGCCCCTATCCTTTTCAGACCCTGCCTACCACGCATCTCGATATCGAAACATTTGAAATGGAAATGACGCCCTAAAATTCTGTCTCGTTTCTTCAACTTCATTTCCTACCTACCCCACCCTGGGAGGGAGAGGGTCCTTGTCGAATGGGAGGGAAAATACGTTGAATTTTGTTGTAGCATCAAACCTTGCGTTTGATGGTCGAAGAATGAGTGACGCTGGAGTACTAGCGATGTTCGTGGTATCGGGTGTGAGGGGAATTATTTTTTTGCCATTACAGTTGATTTTGTTATTTTTTTTTGGATATGTAGTATTTTCATTACTGTTTTTATAAATAGAACTTTGTAATTATCACAATTAAGTTTGATAATTAAAAATGTCCACCTGACGAAATAACCAACTGTTTGGGTTGTCGTTGACTGTATCACTGTTACTGATACGTTTGAAACCAGCTGTACACGAGAAAATGACAGGATTGTAGAATCGCTGTGACAAGTTGATTTTGCACCCCAAAAACGACGGGCAGCATGTTGCTCAACCGGTTAAGAAGTACTTAGGATGAGTGAACTGGGAAATCCTAACCCACTCCCCAGTATTTCCCAGACATCGTTCCCTCCGATTATCGTTTGTTCCGGTCGATGAAGTCGGCGCTTACGCCTCAGCGTTTCACCTCGTACGATGGAGTCTAAAAACGGATGGACGAGTGGATTTCCTCTCAAGAGCCTAGATTCTTTTTACATCAAATTCTACTAGCCGAAAAATGTACCAAACTTGTCTTTTTCTATGAACGATACTTTGAATTAACCAGTTCATTGATTTTCTAACGAATGACTGTTTTTTCTTCGCTCAGCTCTGGATGTTTCAATATACAGTCCGTATTCGGAAAAAAATGTAACCGTACACGCTTTTCCCAAACAGACTGAATAGCCAAAATAGAGCTAATATAAAATATGGAATAATAAATCAGGCAAATGTTAAATCATCGATGAAGCATCTTGGCGCAAGATCCTACCAATTGCTCGTGTTCGGATCTAGCCTCCACCGGTGTCCAGGAAAAAATGTAACCGTACACGCTTTTCCCAGACAGACTGAACAGCCAAAATAGGACGAATAAAAATGATGGAACAATAAATCAGGCAAATGTTAAATCATCGATGAAGCATCTTGGCGCAAGATCCAACCATTCGCTCCTGTTCGGATCTAGCCTCCATCGGTGTCCAGGAAAAAATGTAACCGTACACGCTTTTCCCAGACAGACTGAACAGCCAAAATAGAGCTAATAAAAAATATAGAACAATAAATCAGGCAAATGTTAAATCATCAATGAAGCATCTTGGTGCAAGATCCTACCACTCGCTCCTGTTCGGATCTAGCCTCCAACGGTGTCCAGGAAAAAATGTAACCGTACACGCTTTTGCCAAACAGACTGAATAACCAAAAACAGAACTACGGAATGCCGAATAGTAAATCAAGGGAAGGTTCAATCTTCTTCGTGCTTTACTTGATGACGTTTCGGGTCACCAATCGTCCAATTTCTTTTTACCTTCCAAAAAAAAGTGCCTGTTTTTTTTACTTAACGGGACGATCTTTTCGCGAATTATTCTTACTTAATCCGGAATTGAAGATCACGTGCAAATACGTATATCTGTATACACAAATACGTGTTACACACCGGGCTTGCCGTAACGAGACGGAAGACCCTGAGCTCGATACGGCGAAGAGGCAAGTGCAAGATTCGCAAGCATTATCCCACGGATACTCCTCGCGAAAATCGTAAACTAGCCACGCTTTCGTTTGTACAACTAACACGTACCGTCAGAGTCGCGCACTTTGCGTACGCGATTTATACAACGGTAGAACTCGTATGAATTCTCAATATGCACCGTACGTTCCACGCAAAGATTCAACACCCAATGCATACTGTTACGTTACAAAATTATTTATATTTATATACGTATGGGGAATTCCATGCTATGGGACCGAAACTTTTGATATTTATTAATCGATAAAAAAAAGCAAAGATTATTTTAATTATTTTTCTTCAATGCTGCAGACCAATAGAAAACATGAAAAAACGTCGAAAAACATTAAATTTATGACACAACATTTTGTTTGTTTTTTTTTCGCAATTACATTTAGTATCGAATGGAAATAAAAAATGTAAAGTTTTTAGCTAGACTCATCTTATTAAATTACTAATGATTTTTCATTCTCTCTAACACACAAAATTACAAATTCTCCATCAAAATAAATATGAATAATAGGAAAAAGTATTAAAAAAATAATAAACAATCATTCATATAATTAATACAAGTAAATACTGAAAACTAGTAAACATAAACGACTTTAAAAAATAATAGTTAATATTATCAACACCAACAATCACTAAAAACAAATAAACAAAAAATCTGCAATATTTTCTCGTAAACTTTTCGTAATTTTTTCAATTAAAAATATCACAAACTACAAATCGTTTATTTTAAAAAAAAAACAGCATTTTTTCAAACGTATCTCCCCCATTATCCAAAATCACATTCCAAAAAGTAAAAAAAAAAAAAATGGAAAAACTATTGCTCCTCGGTTTCGTAAAACAAATTTTAAAAATATTCGTTCTCAGTTCCGACCAGGCAACGTAAATTTTCTAAAGAAAAAATAATGAAAAAAAAATGTTATTACGTTTCAACAATGCAATCTTCGTGGTCATAAAAATTGCACGATCCGGTTGGATTGAATCGCCCTCTATGGACGTGTACAGTTGCATTATGTAACGCAGGTACAAGAATATAAAGACAAGTATACATTCGCGTACTCTTATCTCCATTAGGCATATACACATAGAGACAGCCACGAATAACGTCCGTTAGCTTCATCTTTCTTCCTGACAGCCCTATCTCACGCTTATCCCGTGAATCCAGCTCTGGTGCCCTCTCAACCTACCAACGACTTTTCCTACCACCTCTCGTACCTCCTGGCTGTTTCCTCCCCCACCTCCCTCTCCCTCTTTTCCCACGTGTCCCATGGGCGCGTTTCAGGACTGGCTTTTGCCGCTCTCCTCCCTCCGACGACCTTAACGTTTACTCTTTTCTCCCCTCTTCCCATTCCCCCATTCTGAAGTCTCTCTTTTGGTCGCTTAGACCTGTACTCTTTCACCTCAAAAGCATAGGTCCTGCGAGAGAATGTCTTCGTCTACACAAGGATCTCTGGATGTGCATCTGTGTGCTCCATCCTATTCCTAGGTGGATCAGGCCAAAAGACGAGTCCCATTACTCCCAGCGAAATCCCAAAATCTTACCATCTCGATTTCCCTCATCCTCCCGTCCTTTTTCTTTTTCCTCTATCGTACAGTCAAACCTCCATTTTTTCTCCGGTTCCCTTTATTTATTTCACAGAATTATTTGCGGATAAATTATAAAAGAATAGTAACAAAATCGTAATCGCAATAACAAATTTTAGTAAAAAATAATGGATTTGTATAATATACGTAGATAATAAACTCATTGAAGAATGTAAAAGGTTCATACAATAATAATAATTGTCAATATAATGATCAGAAATAACAATAATAATAATAATAAGAGAGAGAGAGAGATAAATTTTAGATAAATTGTAAATTTTTCTTATGATCGTAAATAATAATAATCATGAAAATAATATTATTATATATAATTTTAAATGTTATTATGCCCCAGTCAAGAACCTTCGAACAATTTGGGAAAAACAAATTTATTACAAAATAAAGTACAAAAATTTAACAAAATAATAACTCAATAATAATCTAACAAAAAATACAAAAAAAAACGCAATACGAATAAAAAAAGCGTTCAAATATATTAGTTATGTTATACAAAGAGAAAGGGAGGAAGAGAGGAAAAAGAGTAAAAGTGAAGAAAGGAAAGAGAAAAAATTAAAACCGTCGTAAAAAAATGAGTTTGTCGTGTCTGGCAATGCTCGGTATTTACCTACTAGCTCGTTGTACGCGTTCCACTGTCACTGCCCGGTAGACTTCTCGTCTAGGGGTTCCGGCTAGGAACGATTTAAACCTTCCAAACGACCCCCGGCTATTCGAGACAGACGCACTTTCTTTTTTTTTTTACTTTCTCAAAAACTCTGATGTATGTACGGATTAAGCTAAAAAAAAGGAATAAAAAAAAGGACACGACGAGGCAATTCCAGTTGGTGACTTTCATTCAATTCAATAGTGGCGAGTCTCTCTTCGTACGTAATATTCCGGACGGTATTACACGAATTGTTCAATTCCACAAATGTAGGCAGTAGAAAACCTCCCTTCAACCATACTCCCCTTAGAATTGATAGACAAAAGAATAGCGAACAAACAAAATAGGAATCATGAATAACAATGTCGTTTTGGCCGAATTCCCGTTGCGGAATGATAAAATTGTCCATTCTTATTTTCCTTCACGTACGTCGAAGCCGGTCATTCGCCTTTTCCGGCTGTGGAACCCAAACCCCTCAGACGTGTCGAAACCTCGAACATTTTTGTCCCCAGTTACGAGAAAACTACCCCTAACCCCTTCAACCTCCTTCTACCCTCCTCTGTTTTTCCCCGTGCTACCGTTTCTATCGTGAGAGACCATTGCTGGCTCCCCGTATCGCGTTGAACACGCACGGAATGTGGAAAGACGAAACCCTCAAGATGGCGCCGTCGGGACGTGTCGGTTCGAGTTATGAAAGCCCCGCAAGGGTGCGAGACACACGCCGGCGTGTACAAATATATATGTGCAGACTGGTGATACCAAAACTGCCGGAACTTCCCGGAGAGTATTGGAAGGGGGTTGGTGGCGAAGAAGGGTTGAAAGGGTCGTGTCAAATGGAAGTGCCGTTACGTATTATACACGAACGTTTTTTTTTCTTTCGTTCCCGTGGAAAAAGGAAATTGATGGCGCGTGTTTGTGTATATATATCATTTTTGCAAAGCTTCCAATTCGTGAGAATAAGCTACGTTGGTTCTCATGCCATTTTCCTTCCTGCTGTAACGTCATTTGTAATTTAAAGTTTCGTGGAAAGTAGTACGAGTAAAAGGGATGGCGATTCGGAGCAAATCGTTACCATACTTGATTTTTGGAAAAACTAATTGCTTCAAGGTCACCTTGGGATCAACATACTTTTTGTATAAGCTTCAATGTCTTCAAGGTGACCCTTGGATTAATATATTTTTTGTATAAACCCGCACGTCTTCAAGATGACCTTTCGATCGCTACTCTTCATATTATTAAATAATATTATAAAGTGTGGCGATGGAAAGGTAACAAACTGAAAACCTTAATTAAAGATTAAATCAAAGAAAGGTCAATGATATAAAGAGTGGCGATTGGAAAGGTCAAAATTCAATCTACACCAACATCTTCAGAGATCCTTTTATTTATTCGACCTGTCCAAGACTACTCCCATCAAGGTCATTTCAAGGACATTCCTTGAAAACAGAAAATTCTGAAATAATCGAAGAAACGTTTTTGAACGGGACGTTTACCAAAGACCCAATTCAATCGCAACGACATAATCGAAAAAGCCAAGTATATCTGGACGACGCAAAAAAGCTCCCTTCTGCTGTAGCCCACAATTAGATTGGAAGATTTGGACCGAGAACAAACAACGAGCCTGCACCCTGACCCAAAGTAAAAAAAAAGAAAAAGGTTCCACCCGCGCTACGCACGAGTGCTCGTGCCCGCGGTACAACTTTATAGCTCTATGAGGAGGGTCGTGTTCGCATGTGGCACAAGCCATTTCGTGAGCCCGAAAAAAAACAGCATGTACAGAGTGAAATAAAATAAAGTGTAGTTGAGGGGAAAAGGACGAGGGAAGCTTTGGCCGACCGATCGTTTTCTCTCTCTCTCTCTCTCTCTCTCTATCTCTCCGTCTTTCTTCTCCAGCGCCTTGGAGATAGTAAGGTAGGAAGACGATTTACAAATTTGAAAAAATCGATTTCTTGCTTTTGCCATAAATTGATAAATTATTTTCTTAAGAATTGTGTGTCGAAATTATTGTAGTTCTCGCAAAAAGACGCCAAGAGCGTCTGACTTACGAAGAAATCATCAGTAGTTCGTTGGTGAACCTCAATCTTATTTTGAATACCAAAAATAAAACCTACTTCCGCCTTCAAATATAGCAAAAATTTTATTAAAAAATTGTGGTTTTTTATTTTTCGATAATTACAGCGTGAGGGAAGACTTCCAGGAGTGCGGTAATTTTTTTGAAATCTTCTTTTAAACATTAACGTAGACGTTGGGCAATTTGCATGAAAAAAGAGTATATATATATATTTTTTAAACAATTAAAATATAAAACCAAACATATTTAAAGATTCAAATTTCTCTGTATTCCTTTCAGAAAAAAAAATCATAAGAAATCCATCATTTTCGAGCTTGTAAATGGACTTGCTGAATTAAGAGCGTTAGGAGCACGCCTCCGTCCACTTCGAAATTTAGAAACCACTGTTCTCTCGAACAGCTGTACCGATCGGTACGAAATTTGTTGTGTGCATTCAGGACGATGGCACCGAAGTCCTCCTGGTCTTCATTTTGGATGAAAACGTTTAATTATTGAGAAATCGCGGTTTAAAAGGTTTCCAATATTTATCTCGCATTCGTGTGTCACGTGGTAATATTCGTCATGCCCCTAAGTCCATGAAAGTTTACACTTAAGGGCGTGGATTGGGGGGAAGGGCGAAGGTACGGATGGGTGGGGACAGCAATGAGTGTGTTCGGGGATTCTGGTGGTGTGTTGCGCGATTCTACTTTAGATTAAATTCCGAAGCAACGCTACAACCCCTCGACAGACCCAATCTCGTTTCTACCGAGACGAGGAAGGACGAGAACTGGGATAGTGAGGTTTTCTTCGTGAGCGAGCTTTTCACCTTTGCTCTCTTCATCTCGGGCCTCCTCCTCCTCCCCCTTTCTCTCTCTCTCTTTTTCTCGCTGAGTATACATTCGCGGAGAAACCACCTTTTCCACCTTGATGCACCATCTCGCTTGGCATATCGCGCAGGGCTCTGCGAATATCAACCCTGCATCCATATCCTCGAGGAATTTCTTGTGCATTCATATGCATGCACCACGTCGTTTCCACTCGATCTTTCGCTCTCTCATACCCTTGATCACTATCTCGACTGACTCGTCCGTGTACGAAACTTCGCAGTGGAGAGATTCCACGCAACACAGACGCCTCGTAAGCCACCTTCGATCCCAATTCTACAATCTAAATTTCTCGGATCCCTGCTTGTTTCATACGAATTTTAGTCTTCTTCGTTGCTTACTCCGGTTTTTTATTCATTTTTTATGTACAGTTTTTATATCAATTTTGGGTTTGTTTGGGTATTGTGGATGGAATTTATTTTTATTTACTTTTCATATTTATTTTTTATAATATTACACGCGGTGAAACGAACGTTTCGTTATTTTTGTGAAGCAGACAATTTTTTTTACTTTTTTTTATTTTTTCTATAGCACAAGCGTTTAGTTTTATAATTTTGAAAAATACATTTTTCAATGATCCACGTCGGGATTTAATAATTTTTGGATAGCTCGTAATAAATCCTTCATTTTGAAATATGCCGAAACTATTTTTCCATTAATTATTCTACTCTCAATATCTTCGCGTAACTCATGAACATTTTAAATTAAAGAAATAACTAGAATTTTCCATGAGTAAATTAGGCAAAAAAATTTCAAATTACAAAAATTAAATCTCTTAATTAAAAATTACAAATTAAGACATCCACAATCTCAGATAAAAATTAGATTTTCAGAATTGTAAATAAATAAAATAGATTTCGTAAATCGGTGAAAAATCTTTTCCAAAATAAATAGTAAATAAATAAAAAAAGATTTTCAAACGGTAATTCAATATTCCACGTATGTTTACGATAGATCTTGATCCGCGACAATTTTCGAACAAAAATCTGACAAAAAGAAATTCTCCAAACTTTTTTGCATCACCGATAATCTCCACTTTCGAGAACCCTGAGAGTCCATCTCTAATTCCGGTCCACAAATACCGGAAGTATATATTCTCGAGCGGCACATTCCAATTGTCTCCGAGCCGGGAGTATTCGTTTAATTTTTCATCTCCTCGATATTGCTTGGTCGAAATTATCTTCGACGAATTTACGACTGGAAGTTTTATGTATCACAGTTATATACGAACCATATATATCGAGTCCGCCACAACCATGTAACATTGGCAATCGCGGCATCTGGTTGTTTCAAGGACGGTCGATAAATCCATATCTTCCGAGTGCTAAAATTTCAAGGACACGAAAGTCCTCGAAATAACGTTTACCCGATTAATCCTTATTCATCCAAGCGTAATATCGAGGTTTTTCCAATCAAAGTAACGAAACATACAAGGACGGTGCTCGAAGTCGTCAGTCCCCGAAATAACCTATCCTCGGTTGATATCGCCATAGAAATCTTTTATGCATCGATACAAGGGCGCAAAGGTAGAGGAACGATTTCTCCGGGGGCATTATTTATCAACCACCGTTCTGAGGGATGAAGGGCAAGGGGGTGAAACCGAAGGGGTATAAAATCGGATTTTCGCGGATTTACGATAGAAGGAAGTGGGCCGTTCGGTGGCGTCGGTTTGGTACACCGTACAGTCCTCTATACATCGTTTCTATATAGCGATCGTAGGAGAGAAATTTCCTCTCTCCCCTCTCCTCGGCCTCCCCTCTCTCTGCGTCATTCTCGCGGGCAGTGGAGCTTTTGGCGCGCCTGGACGCGAAGCTGTGCGCGATAACCGCGAAAGGGGTGAAATCCAGCTGAGCCATTTCTCAGAGAAAGAGATCGAGAGAGAGGAAGAGAGGGGAGGGGAGAGAAAGAGTGGCGGTGCACGTTCCAAGGGTAATAGAGAGCCCTTGTCCTATATAGGTAAATATATAAGTGTGTATGTGTGCGGGTGTGGGGGTTTGGTGTATTGGGTCGTGTATAGGCGGTCGTTGTTACTGCTACCGTAGCAAATTACTCGACGATGGCAATTAATAAAGCCCGTAATGGCGTTGCTCTCGCGGGGAGGATCGCTGGGCTCTGCCACTATCGCGCCAGTTTCTCGCTACCCAGGCGCACAACTCCTCGTGAGATATATCCCGCTCCCTTCTCTCTTATGTACCTTCGTACCAATATCTACTCTCTCTCTCTCTTTCTCTCCCTCTCCCTCTCTTTTAAACTCTCTTCCTCTCTTTCTCGGTTTCTCTCTCTCCATCTATCTATCTATCTATCTAGCTTTCTCTCCATCCCCTTTTCTCTCTCCAGCCCATTTCTACTTTTTCTCTATCTCTTCCCTCTCGCCATCCTCTGTCGTTTCCCACTCCAAAATGTATAGTTATATCGCAATAATCCCTACATCGTTTCGTACAGTAAAAAGAGACGAAGGGAGAGAGGTGCAAGAAGAGAGAAAAGAGAGCGGAGTCTCGTCCTCGTTAATCACTTCAACGAGATCGTGCTTTTGTTAACGGCTCGCGACTCTCCCCCCGTCCCGCTACCTTTCTCTCTCTCTCTCTCTCTCTCACCTCTCGCCCTCTCCCCTTTTGTCGTTCTCCCTCGTGACATCCTCGCTTTTGCACCCCCAAACGTTGCCCTTTCCACCAGTAGCCTACGGAATGCCACGGGGTAATAGACTCCGCAGTTATCTGCAAGTGTTGTGCAAAAAGGGATGAACCGCTACGACAAAAAAAAAAACTTCAATAAAAAAAGCAACCGAGATTTTGCCACCCTCCGATGCAGAAAGGCCACGTGACCTGTACACCGAGAAGTGTCCTATAAGCAAACGAACGTACGATTTCTTCGTCGAATATGACCAGATATCACTCACAAGCGTCGCAAATAAATTCAACCATGAAATCGTCTTTGAAACTGATCAGCTGAAGAAAAATATAAAAAACGCTCGAGTGGAATTCATGTTACACACGACTGAAGAGTTTCCGCTTCGAGCTAAAGTGGGTTGCTGATATGAGGCGTCGAAGAAAAATTCCGCAAACGAGAGCTTGACGAAAAGGGCCAGAGTAAATAAGGTATGAAGTCTACGAGACAACCTAGAACGTATATACACGCGTAGGAAATTCCCCAGACGCCGGGACAGTGCGGATTTCGAGACGCGGAAAATCCACTCTCGGATATGTTCGGGCTATGTACCGGAGGGATAGGTATGTCAAGAGTGACGGGGGGATAACACGTGGCGGAAGAGAAAGAGGATGAGGTACGGTGACGCAAGCCTGGTGAGAACGAAATCGCTCGAGTAATCCGAACACCCTTCTCCCCCTCCCCAATTTCCCCTTTTCCTTCCTTGGGACGACTAGAGAGAGAAAGAGATGATGCAATAATGTACACGTGCATGAAGTAGGTTGAAAGTCCTGGTAACCGGAAGTGCGAAGGATCAAACTCCTTTGGGAGACGCAACGGGAAATTGTCAACAAAGACTTAATCCTTCGAATGCAATACTGGGTCGTTTCGACCCAGAAGGTTTTTTGGTTTAAATCCGTATTTTTCAACGCGTTTGCTTTGAGCGAATTTTTTGGAATTTAATTTTTGTGTTTCTCAAATAATAAATTTAGGCCCGTAAAATACAAATCGTTTACTACAAAAACGTCTCCACAAAAAAAAAAAAAACAAAAAATGCATATTTACCGAAAAACAAGAATTTGTACACTCGAAGGGTTAAATATGATTTAAAAAAATAATTATATTGACTACATAAGATTTAAACTTGACGAGTATTTTAGCACCGGGTAACAAAGAAGTCAGATCTTTTATGCCCATCGTAATCACGAAATATTTGCTGCCCCTAAAACTCGTGTATTGTAGTCGTACGAAACAGCCGTACACGCTTTTACCGGACAGAGTGTATAACCAAAACAGTACTGACAAGATAAACGAATAGAAACGCGGGCTAGCATTTAATTTTCTCCAAAGCATCTTAGGTAATGTATTCTGCTACTCGCATTTTTTTGAACCTAATCTCTACCGATCTCCGGGCCAACGTATAGCCGTACACGCTTTTATCGTACAGCCCGCAAGTAGAAAAATTCCGTATATGATCAGACCGCCAACAACGAAAAGTTCCAATTATTTTTCGACCGTTTTTATCTTCTCCAAGGATCATCGAAATCCTGACGAACTCATATCGACGTCGAGCTCGATCCTCGTGAGTCTCGCTGTCTCGGGAAAACCCGGAATTTACCAGGATAAGGGAAATGCAATCAACACCCTTCCGATAAAGGGTGGTTGGATTTTCCGTTCGAGGGTGAGAGGAGGCTTCTCGGAGCGATATTATGTTCAGATTGGTACGAAATTACTCAACGTGTACGTCCCATCCTGCCGGAGAAGAGACGGGGAGAGAGATGGAAACCTCATCGATGCATAGTCGGATGATCGAAGGGACGACGTTAGATCTCGTCACGCTGCGGGATCGCGGTCACCGATAGGAAATCACGTGAATTCCAACGGTCGATACTGCAATGTGGATCGTGTCTCCATCTGAATATATACCGGGGGTGTTACCACATGCATATGTAATATAGCAGGTTCAGATCTCCGGACAAGCATCGGTAGGAAGCAGTCTATTACGGCGAGAGATGTTGACCCTTGATACAGGCAGATATACACGGCTGACGTTTATTTCGAAGCCACTCAAACTTCAAGGACAATCGTAATAGCAGTTCCTTGTCCTTGTACTCAACAATACATAAACATCATTTCCAGGACCGTCCTGACCCCATAATCAACGATTCGTTTGAAAATACATCAAGATACGTCCTCGAAACAACCCTGTGTCTTCCTACTTAACGTTACGTGGATACGACCAGACCCAAATATCACCTGTCTGCATTTGTATGTGTACAAACACGCCGAGTATACGAGCTCGTAAACTAGAGAATTCGTAAGGATAGAACCATGGGCAAGAGAAACGGAGGGGGAGGGAGAGAGATCTATTCTGATACTCGGACTGAATTAGGAGGATTTCACGGTCTGTGTGAACCGGCTACGTCTCTCATCTCGTGCGGTGAGACGCGCGTCGTTACGCCCCAACGGTTGTGGCAAGAGATACATACGGCGGATTCCGCGGAAGCTGACTAGTGGATGAGACCTGTACAGGTCAGACGACGCAAAAAGTCATCGTGAACGATCCAAACCCGAAAATCAGGGATGGCTCATCCTCTGCCTTATTTCAGTAACTTTGACCAAAAAAAAATATCGTTTTTTATTACATCTTGGCATATTGAAGGATCGTGATTGATCAACCACAAAAAATTAATTACAAACGTTTCAAGTAACGCTAACGTACCTAAAAGCCACGATTCGCTTTATTTAAAAAATCAATACAGGAATCGTAAATTTTGTTTTAATTTTTCTGACGTTTGGAAGGACAAATGTGGCGCCTGTCAGATGTTGCTAGTAGATAAAACCCATATAGGTCAGACGACGCGAAAAAGCGAACGTAATCGTTTCAACCGATCCGGGCATCGCGAAAAACGAATTTCTGTGTTCCGTTTTATCAATACTGACGGGAAAATCGTAATTTCGAATTTCGATTCGTCGTTTGAAAAGGCAAATCGATGGCTCGATGCCGCTACTTTTGGCAGCGTAGCAGGGTGAGGGAAAGGTATTTTTTTTTTGTTATTGGTTTTTATTTCGAATATTTCGTAAATGAAAGTGGATAAACGTGATGTTTCTTCTCGATGGTAATTAGTGGATTGATATTGTATAGATCCGTTTGGATTTGTGTGCAGGGTGTAAATAGGGGTGGGAATAAAGTTGAACTCTCGTATTATTAAATCCGGCCGGAAAGATTCTCCGATACGTTTGCTCTTGCATGGATTCTCTTTCGATAGGAGAACCATTGGTACTGGGGCTAGTCTCCCTCTTGATCCTTTGTAACGGCACCATGATGTGGGAATGAATAACACAAAGGGACAGGATCAAATCTCGATTGAGTACGTTCGTTTTCGACCCTCCCTTTTCCACCTCCTCCTCCCCCCCCCCCTGTCTCTCATTCTCTATTTCTCTCTCTCTCTGATCGAACTC
This sequence comes from Ophioninae sp. A BG-2022a, assembly GCA_030523105.1. Classification (NCBI taxonomy): domain Eukaryota; kingdom Metazoa; phylum Arthropoda; class Insecta; order Hymenoptera; family Ichneumonidae; species Ophioninae sp. A BG-2022a. The sequence continues at coordinate 11,434 of JAPYZI010001951.1, read as the reverse complement.
TCGCTGCAATCCTCGTGCTATGCCAAATATATGAAGTGCACCAGCCATCATACAAGTGTACACACAGAAGAGAGCTGGACTTCCCTTCAAAGGTATCGTCGTAACGATCCGAAACGAATTAATTGCAACTGCTATTAATTCGAAACGGGTAAGCGTGGATCGTTCGAGAGTTACCGATCCTCTTGCCACATTGCCCGACTACAATGAGTTTCGGAAAGGCACTGTTCGTCACCTCAAACACGTTTAAAATTCAAAGCTCAGGAAATTGCGAACTTTGTTGGTTATCACACCCAAACGAATTTTCATTAACGTTCGAAAAGTCTGAGGATTCCAGAACTTGATGGAAAGTGGCGACATGAGAAAATCTTTTTCGAAATTTCATTATTCTAGAGACAGAAGGAAATATCGATCGATTTAAATCGTTATGCCTCGGTTCGACTATCTGCGGAATAAAAATACGACTCGAGTAAGTAAATCGTAATGGTATGAAAATAATCGAAACAATGATAACGATGGTGATGATAATAATAATAAAGTGATAACTATAATCGAGGTACAAAAAAATCAACGAAATAATCAGGAGATACGAACTGGAAACTAGGAAAAAATAATATAACATAATTAAAAATGAAACAAAGTACCCAAAACTACAAAAATAAAAAAGAAGAATACTTTGAATTTGGGATTTTCACTTTTACCAAAAAAATTTGGGTTTAATGTTCCGATTTTATTTTTTAAAATACATAGCTCGATTCGAATTTGAACTTTTTTAAAATAATTATTTTTATAATTATTTTGTCCAGTCATAACTAGACAAAATAAAAAATAATTATAATAATTAAGTTTAATTCAGGATCGAGCTATGCATTGTTAAAAATAAAATCAAATTGACGTAAAAGATGTTGGCTGCAAAAAATCGCTAAAAAAAAATTGTAACGAAAAGCTGGTTGGAGAGAGGAAAAGAGGAAACGAAACGTCGAGGAAATTTATTTGGAGGTGTATAGCTGGAACCACCCTCAAAATCCCAGCAACCCTCGTATTTAAGCATGTTCTTTCATGTCGACTTTTCCTGTCGAACGAACGCACGAGATGGAAGCGATCCCCGAGTAAATAATACACTTCTGCGCGTTTCCATTCGAACATATCCGGGACGCAAAACTCCGTCAACGTTTTACCACCTTCAAATTCGAGGCCGTACCCGGGTGCATTCAAAATTGTCGAAATTACGTTGCCGAGTGTAATCCTTGTTTTTTATGTTTTTTTACCACCTCGCAGTACCATATTCCGGCGAATTTGCGCGGAAATTTGAAATGAACGTATTAGCGCCCGAGGGAAGATTTTTTTTTTTCATCCGCCGAGGGCGGAAGTAAAACCCTGCAAAACGTGTTTGGTTGATGGCCTAGGGGATGTTGTCGGTATTCGGCATTCACGAGGAATCGCAGAGTGCTTGTGGGCACATATATACGTGAATCGACGACAGTGGTCGATGGCTGGACATGCCCGATACTTGGAGGGGTGACCGTATGAACGATTTCACTGATAAACTTTTTTTTTTAAACTAAAAAAAATACAAATTGATTTTTTAAATATATATATGTATTTATTTCTTTGGAGAAGTAAAAATTATTATTCATTATTATTATTATTGTATCATTATTTACAAAGTTACGTACGATTTTTATTTCTTCAATTCTAAATATAATTTTTAAATATATTTGCATAAATCATTTTTATTTCTCTTACTAAATAATACGAAATTATTATTATTATTATCATTATTACAATTCTTATTAGTTGCAAGTAATACACAATTATTATTAGTAAATTATTATTAATAAATCAAAAATTGTATTACTTTATACAATACAGTTTTTAGAGGGCAGTCCATCTCAGATTTTTTCAAAAACTGCAGGTTGAAAAAGGCTGAGACATTAACCGAAGAAAAACATCCGAAAACCGCGAGGGGTCGTAAGGGGTGTACTTTCCAAGCCTGCTGATCGTGATCCAAACAAGTTAGGTACAGTAGGTTCGAAATTAAAATTCCGTCGGGGATACGATAGGTGGAAAGGGTTGAGAGGGCGCGAGGCACGTGACTCGTGTGCTTCTCTCGGCCAACGGCTGTGTAAATGCGCTTTAATAATAATGTAAACGGTTAACGAATGGGGGATGTTAACGGACGAGCGACTCCAGCGTGAACAGGGGTTGTGTCCGTTATCGCAGCCCCTACCCCCGAAACGTACAGATGTTGGAAGAGCAACGGATTTTGAGGCGCGTTACCGAGAGAGCCGAATTAGGGCTCGTTGGATTGTTGAAGGTAGACGTGGAATGGGAGAAAAGAGGAAGTGTGTAAGAGAGAGAGGGGAAGGGAGAGGGGGCAGGATGGTTGATAAAACGCGTCCGAAATTCAGCAGAGCTCGCACAACAAGCCGGACCATTTCGAAATCTCGCGGAACGTTTTAGTAGGTGGCAATACGCATAATTGTATAAAATTACGATGCGCCGAAAACTCCCTCTCGAATCGCGCACCCTCTTCCGTGATGCTTGCAAATTATGGTCCTCGGTAGCCAGAGGTTCGGGCAGGGGACGGGGGTTGCAAAGCGGATGTTAAAATCGGCTGGGATTTTCGTACAGGTGAAATCGTGGAGGTTTGCAATGAAGAGGGATGATGCGGTAGAACGGTTGCCTCATTGCTGGCGTTAGTCGAGATAAATGAACACCGGATTTGCGTGATTCGAGGTTTCAGAATTTTATTTTCACCCTTTCCCTGCTTCAAATATTTTTTTTTACGATTCTATCAACTTACCCGCGTCTCACGAGTTACTCTACATTTTTTCGGCTCTTCGGAGAACGATTTTTAGTTGCACAGGAGGGAACGAGGCAAGTGCGGAATACTCGGGTTCTTACGGATATATTTTTATCGAGTTTTTTGCCGCGTGTCCGGAGCGGGAATGCCCTTCCAGCGAACCTGTCATTGAGCGGTCACCCATCCGTGTACTGGTTTTACGTCGATTCGGAAAATAAAAAATGTGCCCGATGGTTGCACGGCTCAGTATAGCTGCAGGTATTTCAAACCCGTCGTTAAAGGGATTGCGAAACCTTTGAATTTACAACAATCCGCTACGCAAACCGTAATTGCATGGGATTTCGAAGGATAGTAGAGATATTCGTCTGGGCTTATTTACCGGTTGCCGTACAACGGAACTCGTCGGAATTTATCGATGCGCGATTCGAACGATTTTTCCGAATCTTCTTCTCCTCTTTTTCCCACCCTGAAGACGGACGCGCTCTATTTGTCAGTAATTGCTCGATCGCAAATTTCTTCCATTTTTTCTCGTTTCTCTTCGAGAATGTTTCGCGAAGAATGTGACGCGAAGCAGCGAGAAGAAAAATCAAACCAGGGGAGTAGTCTATACGTCGACGACGTCGCCCTCGGATAATTCATCTCCCTCGATGTAAATCGAGATTGAATTTAGCGCAGCGTGTCGAGAACGCGGAAAAAAGAGAAACTATTTTATTTCTGTCGCAGCCGACGTCGCACTTTTTTTTTATCGTCGCCATCTTTTTTTTCTTCTTCTTCTCCTTTTTCCTTTTTTTCCCCTCGACTTAAACTGCACGCGCCTAACCGAGTTTCAATTTTCCACGAAGCCTCGGCTCGACCCTCCGCGTCGGGGCTTCCCCGTTGGCGCCGGAGTCTCTCAGGGCTCTCGACTTCCGGCGAGAGGGAGCGCCCCAGGATTCTTTTCCGCCTTCCTCGAGGAGGATCTTCGATGGCTGGAGAATCGAAGCCCGCTCCCGTCCCTTCTGGTGAAAGCACATTCGAATCGATTGATCGTCTTTGCGAGGGGTAAAAGCGTCACGAAGACGTGGCACAAGAAAGGGGAGGGGGGAAGGAAAGGTGGACGGGGTAAGGCGTTACATCCGGAGGGTTGAAGAGCGCCGAGGGTGGCTGAACCTCAACCCAGTCCTCGAACGAGCGATATTGCCAATTTCGATATCACTCTCATTTCCAGGGTAGCCTTCCAGGTCCCTCACTCCTCGGAATCGGATGGTAAGGAAAAAAAAACCGTGTATCAGAAAAAGGGTGTTTTGAATTTCCAGAAAATTCTCGGTGAAAGACTTACGCTGAAAGCTTGGAGGCTCGGGTGATGACAAGCAACACGGAAACGCTCTCCTTTCAGTTTACATGACGTTTAAACTTGCATCGATGCAAAGATCCTTTTCAATTATTATTTTCTCTAATTTATTTCAACTATAAAAGCGGTATAAACCGTTATTAGAATTTTTATATAGGGGTTGGAACAAACCTGAAATAATTCGGAGGTAATAGGACTGAAAATTAGTAGTTTGCAAAACGTTCAGATTTTTTTTTTCAGACTTATTAAAGATATATATTGGAAATCGAACGCAAACAAAACCCAAACTGGCTTACAGTGCAAGATAGTTGATAAAACAAGCCCAAACATAACCGAATTTTGATTTTTACTAAAATTGAAAAACAACCCAATTGCAATCTTAAAAATAATCCAAATTGGTTTCAACTAAAACTGAAAAACAATCCAAACGAAACGTTAGCCCCCAATCCCAATGAAAAGAAACCCAAACAGACCCGATTAATTATGATGCTGACCAGTCATGCAACACCCAAGTAAATCCGAATCTCCTTGATGCAATTTTGATTTCGAAACATGTAGTATGGACCAGAAAGCGGAGTTTCGAAATGATTAATCAAATGGGTTTTGTATTGAAACAGAGGAAGGGGGGGGGGCGTAAGGATCCCTGGAGGAGATCCGTTAAGTGCGCTTATTCCGGTTTCACCGAGGCAACAAAGGATTTGATCCTTAGGAGGCCTTCCGGCCGCAGGATTATCATCCCAAGGCGTTGACCTCGGTCTATACCATGTCCAACCCTCCGAGCATTGAATGTACTCAAGCCAAGCTCTGGCTGTCCGGCTTTACTTGTGGGATCGTTGCGACCTCAGTAATCGAGATTGGCTAGCCACGAAGGTGCCTCTTCTCTCTCTTGCAATAATATAACCAGAGCCCGTTCTTGGATCGGTAGGAACGACCAGAAGGGCGTTTTCACAGCCAGCGATCACCCAGGGTTGTGGCAAAATCCAGGTTCGACCAAATGACTAGGGGGTTCGGCATTATTCAACCACGAAGGTGTAATCTTATCTGCGGTCTCGTATTTCACCAACGGAATCCCGTGAAATCGTTCCAATACGTTCACCCCTTAAATGATCCCTCATCCGGGCCATCTTTTGCGGATCAAAAAAAAATCGGTGCTAGCTAAGTAACCCAATCTGAATGTCAAAACTGATTACCCCAAAATTGACTCTTTTGGCCTTTGAAGAGATGAAATGTAGAAGTCTAAGAAATCCTGATTGGAGTAAAGATCGGCTCAACAGATAAGTTGGGCCAATACGTGGGGTAAGATGCAACGAAAGTCTAACCAGTAATCATGTCTTTGAAGTTGATAAACGTAAATGAAAACAAGAATTCTAGTTGACTGATTCTTATGTATCATTTCGTTTGATACTACGGAGCTCGCTGATAAACCGCGTGGAGTTTTATTGGGATCGTTGCGAACTCGAACCCTACAGATCTGGTTCCCAGTTAACCCTAGACGCGGTGTCTAGCGACACTTTTCGCAGAACTCACGGATCACCCGCGAGAAACCGGAGGCTGCGCGTGATCCTTTTTGTAAACCACTCGATCGTTTGGATCGGATCAACCGCTGCTAGATGTTGCAGAATTTGTACCCCAGGGTGTACCAAAATAGCTTTTTCCAATTGCTCAATAACGACGACTTTCATATTATATTGCGTTGCTTGCAAATTTTTTCCAATTGAACAGCATCAATATCTAAAACGCCCAATTGACTCCTCAATAATCAAACGTAAATAAAACGTTCGTCCCGTTCTTCTAAAAGAAATTATAGTATTGAAGTTCGCGAGGTGACAGAATCCGAATGACATATCAGATTAGCAGCAATCAAAATGGCAAAGCCAGTTGTAGAACGCAACCTCACACCTGAACATAGCTCGCTCCGTTTGATCAAAGCTATTAGACCCGAAACATTACAAGAATCGCTAGTCCAATGGCACAAGCCTTGATCAAGTCCGTGATGACAACGGAGCCGAGGAAGGCAATAGGTCCGGCTTTGTAGATCTACTATGTTGACCAGCACTGTCCAAGCCAGTGAACTTGATGGAAGATCGATCTAGGAGGCACTCAGGGTCATCAGACGTTCAAAGGCGACACCCCAAAGTTCTGTCTCCATCATCATTAGGAAACACGACGATAGCGTTTCCACGATGATGGAAATCCAGCCAATGAAATATTCCTGAAAGCACTCTCCTGTACTCGTACTCGGGCATCTCATAATTGGATATCATCGGGATCGTAATAGCCCATGCATGCGTTGATCACCATTGTCCGCACCTACTCCATAACTGGATAGTCCCCCACATATCGGTTTCACAACCTTCGATTCACGACCAAATCGACCAGCGTTAATCTCGACCACAATCCACTCCGAACCCATTCCAATTTCTCATCAGCTTGGACCACAATCCCAAAGGTTCATTTTGGTGGCGGAAGGGCAGAGACACCGCCTTGCGTCGAATCCGATTAGTACGGACTAGGGGGGTAGTAGCAATGGGCCAAACATTGGACATCGGATCTATCGTCTGGACCTGATAAACTCTAATCAGCCGTGACACGTTGAAAATCAGGGCGCACCGGTGCGAGTCCACTTATAGGGCTTCTTAATACTTCGTCGCCATCGAGCACACGAGGTTTACAAGTACTTCGGTGAGAATCGATAATACAGCCGAAGTATGGATGCACCGGGGTGTCTTCACGCGCGAATTCACAAAGTAGCTTCAGCGGTACAGTCAATCCGGTATAACCAAACTTGTTCATACAAAGTTTGGGCATGGGGGTGTCGTGTGTAAAACCGTTGGTCCAGGAGAAGACGTAAATGGGCGGACTCTGGAGTGCTCGCTCACTCATCCTAATACCGTAGGCAGTCTTATACAGTTCCCATTTGGTAAACCAAGGAACCGTAAACGGTGGACTGACACGTGTACGTTGAAAGTGGAACGCCTCTGGAGACTTCCGAAAGACCGCTGAAGGCAGGCCACCTTCTTCGTTGATGCTCTTCGATAACTCGAGGAGGAGTTTTGCAGTGCTAACAAACAAACAGCCAAACTTGTCTCGAGTGGACTGTACAAACGAAGCCTTAAAAAAACTACAAAGATAAAGAGAGTTTTCTAGATGCTTCTTAGGCAATCCTAGCTATATGGTAATTCGAGCACAACTTCATCAACGTCTTAGACGCTCTCCTCCTGTTCCTTCTCATATCGCACTTTAATCTCGTTAGCGTCGTATGACCAACGGTATCTCGGAGAGACCCGGTGATCATGGGTATCAGAAAGAATGAGAAAATAAGAGGAAGAGGGACAAAAGGTAGCAAAAGCCGGTAGCTTTTGCTGGGGGGCTTAAGGATGGGTGAGCGAACGATGATGCCCTTATTGGCTTTGGAAGCCTCGGAGGATCGAGCCAACATCACATGACCGGGCAAACGGCCGAGAGGTCCCAACCCACTGAAGAAACTTTTCGTTTAGTCGACTCGATACACACGTTCACCTGGCTGCCTTCAACGCGAGTTGATAAAAAGTTAGACGTCGAGCTGGATGATACTACATCCTTAGAGCCTTGCCATACTTTCATATATTTGATCCAGGTTGTACACCAAAGTCATAAAAAAAGGTTGATGGCTCCCAGAAATGGATGGTCGCTGTAGGAATTTTGGAACGTGGGATTGGAGCTTCCGGTTGGGTTGGAGCTTCTGGAATGCCATTCGGACGAAGTCTGATGACAACAAGCGTGCACCAGGAGCTTCTGTTCGGGACATTGAAACGTTGGCTCGCTGGCGCCAAACGACTACAATCGTTAGACACTAATCAATTTTCACTCACCGATGTCCTGAGAGCCACCCCAAGTACCCAGCTGCGCCTGTCGCGCCAGCTTGGACAGAGCGTCCACGTAGACCCGGGACGCCTCCACTGCTCCTAGAAATCAAACGGAAAAAACAACAAGACATCAATATCTTTCTCCGAACGCTTTTTCGACTTAGCGACTAGGAAGGACTAGGAGGTCTAGAGTATTTCGTGGGATTAGTGAAATCCTGTGGGGGAAAGAAAATCGACAAAAACTTTGCACCAGTGCCAATTTGCAGCAGCTCCAGCTGGCACTACGTTCTTCATATAGCTAGAAAGGTTGAGTTTCAATCACGATGGAAATTAACCACCGAGGGCATTAGAAGATTAGACCTAGCTATAGCCAATGGAATCGAATGGAAATTTACCGTTTTTATCGAAAATGGTAAATGCGAATTTCTAAATGTTTAAATCATGGGTGGAGGCCGAACACGGCACAACACTGTCTAATCAGTCGAAGTTTGTTTGGATTTGTTGGTCAGCTGCAATGACCGCGGTTACTAATCCTTTCCATTTGAAGATTTTATCACTCGGCCGAACCGGCAACTCCAGAAGACAAGGTTTATGAATTGCAATGTGCATGAAAATAACAAGTGTACATATTTTTTTCAAACAATTAAAAAAATCATAAGAAACCCATCATTTTTGAGCTTGTAACTGGTCTTTCTTAAGGATTTATTTTCATGAAATTCTACTTTAACTTGTCAATAACGAACAAAAATGAGTACGCGAGTGCTGCCGTCTGAAACGTAAATTTCCGGTCATCAATAATTGACGTCCAGTCGTAAGAGGAAAGCTTGGAACGAGTCCGGAGTTTTCCCAACGTTAAATTTAACGCTTGGCACAACCGTTCATTCAGGATCCCTAAAAGAAACGAGGTCAATTGTTTACGCGCTAACCAACGCTCCCGTTGCATTACCCGTGGAATTCTGCCACATTCACTTGAACTTTCCTCGCCTTTTCGAACTCATCTCTACCCCGGTGTTACAGGGGGAGTGTCGGAGAGGAGAGGTAAGGGATGAAAATTGGCTGTGTGCGCGGCTTGTTTCTACGCCCCTTCCGGCCTGTAGCATCCCTCATAAATAGAAGGGAACTCGTTGAAGCTCGCCGTTTGTTTGGGCTCCCATTCTCATCTTTCCGTCGTAGTTTTCGCAGCGGAAGCGAGAGGGCGAATTTTACCATCCCCCGAATATACTATTTCACTCCAGCCCGAGCTCTTCCTCCTTCTTTCCATTTGGAAAGCAGAGGGTGGTTGGGCCAAGCCTTCAACTCGCGTGTACGTAGTGTTCATCCAGGATGGTGAAGCGAGGGTGGTTGGTTTGTCTTCTTCAGGGGTGGTTTAACCCCTCGGAAGCTCGTACGCGAGAACCATCCAGTTTTCGACACCCACGCGTGTTCTCCATTAAAATCTATTATACATCCATACCTCATACCCATTTCTATTCGTAGATCCATCCCCTCGTTCCAAAGACATTTTCAAGAGGACTCTCGCTTAGGAATATCAATTCGATCAATTTCTTTTAGGCTATTTCCTAAAATGCTTTCTCGTTCTAACGTCTGCTGTTATTCGAAAGAAATTGGGGCTTTCAAAGCCTGCCAGGATGGAAGACCTTCCAGTTGCCAAAATGTCGACAAAAGTAGACATCATCAACCCCTAAAGGACCTAAAGCTTCAATGCCAACTCGTAAATGAGCTGATGGAAAAAACGAATCTCCCATTATCAGCCAGAGAGATATCGACCGAAATTCGCAAGGCGAGGAAAATACTCGAACACCATTGGAATTCCTAATACTCCGCTAGGGAAGAGGCACACCGATCGACCGAATGAAAAAAAAAAAAAAAAACTAAATTCATCCTTGGTTACCTCCCATTGCTTCGTAGATATTCTCGGCTGTCGATTCCAAGCACTGACGAATTGGCCCTTTCATCACACCGAACCCAATATCTTCCCGGAAACGTCCCACCCTGAAGAATTCACTCGAAGGGCGACAAGACTGATCGCTACGAAGACACCTCTCCCTTCATTGGAATTCGTGAAGTACTCTTGGATTAAGATCAATTCTTCTCCTAGGGGACGTACCGAGAGTTTAATGAGCTTTTTTTGGCGCCTCTGATAATTCGCTCATTTTTTCGATGAAAAAAAGAAATTTCATACACAATTTCACTTGGAAATTAAAATGAAAATGTAAGGCGGCGATTTTAAGACACACGATTTAAACTTTAAGCCACACAATTGAACCTTTATTAAGTCACGAAATTATTAAATTAAATGAAATAACTTTAATGAATTAAATTATATTAAATTAATTACAAATGAAATAATTATTAATTCACGAAATGAAAACATGAACTCACAAAATAAAAACTTCATTAAGTCACGAAATTATTAAATTCAATTAATTTAATAAAAATAAATGAATTATAAATTTAAAAATTATTAAGTCACGAAATTGATACTTTAAGCCACAGAATCACAGCTGTGAGGCTCAAACTTTCAGGAACGCGATTTAACTTCAAATTTTTAATTACGAAGCTTTGGAATAAAATATGATAAAAAAACATGAAGAAAAAACGACAAAAAAAAAACAATGAATAATCCAGAGCTCCGATGTTCGCAAACGGACGTAATAAAATTGGGAAAATTGCATGTCCTGCAAATTTTCGAGCTCTGTTTTTCGTAAAACTTAGCGAGTTGGAAATCGGGAATAAAAAGGAAAACGTCACAGCCCCGAGTTGCAGCAACGAGGTATCGCGTACCACATCCGCTTTCTGTAACTCGAGGCCTCTACGTGTACTCACTAGGGAGAAAATATGAAAGCGCCATGACACACGAGGGAACCTTGTACGCGAAGAACCAACCTCTCAACCTACTCCCCTGCCGCTCCCGTGTGAAAGACTCAAGATCCTCGAAAAGCATTTGCAACCCTTGATCCGTAACTCTCCCACATATTTTTAGCCGTCTTCTCATCTCGTAGATCCTCCCGCGGGAGGAACTTCCTTTATCTTCGCTGAACGCGTATTTCGGCGGATCCGATTTTCACCCTCACCTAATGCCACGTTTTTTTTATTCCCGTTTCTTATCGCCCTACTCTGGACATTTTTCTCGTCGACGGAATAAAAGTTTTCGCTGATCGTATCAGCGAATTTTTTTTTTCAATTTTTTGAGTATTAAAAGGGTCTATTTGATCGTAAATTTTCTGCTGATTACGAAAATGCCCGAGTTTTTGCCGAAAGTGGAAAATTAGACTGGCAAAATGCGAAAAACCTTTTGTAGACTATTTTTCCGACGTTTTTTCTCGTTTTTTTCCATTTTTTGAACTTTTAAAATGATCTATTTGATCGAAAATTTTATGCTGATTACGAATATCATAAAATTTTTGTCGAAAGCATGGAACGAAGCAAAGAAAAACGTGTTTTAAAGTGTTTTTT